>JAOVYW010004884.1:0-12735 GCA_025775045.1 Hiodon tergisus | reverse complement strand
TCTCTCTCCCTCTCTCTCTCTCTCTCTCTCTCTCTCCCTCTCTCTCTCTCTCTCTCTCTCTCTCTCTCTCTCTCTCTATAAGCGCTATACAAAAATAAAGGGAATGACTGATTGAATGGATTAAATGTTACAGTGTTTAGGCAGACAAGTTCAGAAATAACGTTTGTCATCTCTCTTGTCTTGTTTTTCTTCATGTAACCATTCGGGTTTTCTCCTGGGATTGAATGTATTTAACTAAACCTCAGTTGGACCACGTATGGATCATATTTTCTTTTTAAATAAAAATCTAACTTCTAAAAGCACCATGAATTCTGAGTGCACAGTGAATTCTGGGTGCACCGTGAATTCTGAATGCACAGTGAGTTTTATATGTTTCTATAAAAGTGGGTGGCAAATTGTTTGCTGGGAGAAGTTCTCCAATTTAGCAAATCGAATAGATTTTTAGACCAAGGTTACACCCATTGAGAATCTTTCGAAACAATAAAAGCCTATAACCTAAAGAGAGAAGAGGACAGATGAAAACACTCTTATAGTGGAGATATGGGCAGTGAAAGGGGATCAAGGTATCTCCTTAAAACAAACTTTTAGTTTTGAGAGAGACAGGCTATCTGGAAAACTCCATATCTGACACAGTGTGTTTTTTTTAAACAAACTAACACCAGTTGTACAAATACTAAGGATTCCAGTCAATCACTCATTAGATTGAGCAGCAGAGCCTAGTTTTAAGATAAGGCACAATTTTCTAAAGTACCTAACATTGCTATACATTAGTGAAGGGAAAAACCTAGTTCTCGGACACAGCTTAGTTCCCCGAAAGACATTCTACTCAAGCGGCAGGTTCTAGAAAGAAGAAAACTGGACGGACAAGCAAATTAGAGGAGCGAAGGGACAGGGTGCTGAGACCTCCCTCAGCTCACCCCTCCTCTCTCTAACCCAGAGATAAGGGGGCAGAGCTATATCACACTGGTCATTCCTGAAACTCAACCCACTGAGCAGAGAACAGGAGACGGCTGCCGTTCTTTTTATGGGAAGAAGTAAGAAGTAATAGACCCTGAAAGAGTCCCCCCCTCTGTCGTTTATTCACTGGCCAGCATTTGTAATAGGTTTCCCCAGCAACACTGAGGCCAGGGGTACTCTGAGGAAGCAAGACCCTGCAAGGACAATTATCAATTATCAAGAATTTTTTTTTCCTTTTAAAGGATTCAAATCAAGCATAAAGTGAAGACCTTCCTGTGAAATGCGAGGAGATGCAGTGAAGTGAGCGAGTAAAAGGTGTTAGAGTTACATCTTGGCACCGGTGAGCGGCGCCTGTTTGGAGAAAGGCAGCACCATGAGGCTCGTGATGCTCGGGCTGGGTCTGCTGGTGGCGGGAGTGGCGTCCGGCGCGGCCGGCGGAGGGGGCGGGGGTCAGCGGCGAGGCGGGGACGGGAAGAAGAGGCTGCACCGCGTCCAGCACGGACTCTGCAGCTACACCTTCATCCTGCCTGAGGTGGAGGGCTGCAGGAGCAGCGGCCCGGTCCAGTACGGGAACATCAACGTGGCACAGAGGGACGCCCCGCCGGGTGAGGGCGAGTGGCCGGCGCAGAAACTCCAGCATCTGGAGACCGCCATGGAGAACAACACACAGTGGCTGCAGAAGGTAAGACTCCCCTGTGTCTGTCTTCCTGAAACTCGCAGCAGAATGGGGAGAAAGGGGTGTGTGTGCGGAAGGTCAGGGTGGAGAGCAGAATGGGGAGAAAGGGGTGTGTGGGGTAGGTCAGGGTGGAGAGCAGAATGGGGAGAAAGGAGCGTGTGTACGGAAGGTCAGGGTGGAGAGCAGAATGGGGAGAAAGGGGTGTGTGCGGAAGGTCAGGGTGGAGAGCAGAATGGAGGGAGAAGAATATTTTAATAACGTACTCTCTGGCTTTTTAGAAGAAATTGTATTATGTCCAGGGAGGATTACATTTGTAATGGGATGAAGGCAATATATGTTGTTTGCAAATAACACAAGTTCTTTGAAAAGATGAATAATATTATACATCTTATTAATATTAACCTTGAAAAGTAATATTATCATACTATCTTTTATGATTGTGTGTTTTTGGTACACTTTATGGCAAGACAACGGACTGCTTTAAAAGGTCTTTTAAATCCTTGAAGTGATGAATATGGTTCTGGTTAATTCAGATACGATCACCCTGTGGAAGGCTGGGGGTAAGCGTGAATGCCTGTAGTCATGAATGGGGGCCGTGTATGAGCAGGAGCGTGTGTCTGTGCGCGCGTGTGGCAGGGGGTTCCTAGTGTCTGCAGCTTTGTGCCTCCCAAGTGGAGCAAGAATCACATAGACGTGGGTCAGGTATGAACCCCTGGAATGTCGCACCCTAATGAGACAGAGGGGCCTGACCCCTGGGTGCAAAGGTCAGTGAGGGTCAGAGAGTGATGCCACAGCACACCGGAGAGCACGTGTGTTCACAGACAGGGGTCTGTCTGCCAAAGCCAGACAATGCGTACACAAACTGCTTGGGACAATCCTTGGTGCTGTAGCTTCTTGTCTGACCATTCACTTTATATCTTCCAGAACCAGAAATTCGCTCTTTCTCTTTGTCTACCATTTACATTGCACATAATGTGTGCACAATATTTCCACTACTTCTTTTGCACCAAAAATATATATTCAATATGTATCTTTCATGCATTTACATTTTCTGGTCATTACAATTGTGTGGGTTTTTTTCTCTGTGCAGAAGTGCAGTATTTTACAAATATCTGTAAAGGTAAGTACTTTTTGGTGAGCTGTTAAGCATGATGCTGGGATGAAAATTGAAGCTGTGGACAGAGTCAGGGGACAGAGTCAGGGGACGGAGGCAGGGGACAGAGTCAGGGGACGGAGGCAGGGGACAGAGTCAGGGGACGGAGTCAGGGGACGGAGTCTGGGGACGGAGTCAGGGGACGGAGTCAGGGGACAGAGTCAGGGGACGGAGGCAGGGGACGGAGGCAGGGGACAGAGGCAGGGGACATAGCGAAGTCCCATTTTGATGTGGTGCAGTGCTCTTAATCTCATATTCTGCAGGAATTGCCGACGATAGAAAATCTATATCAGTTCCCCTAATTCCTCCACCAGAGAATGTGAAGCAAGGGGTTTAAAGAGAATGGATAGGAAGCCATTTGATGTTCTGCTGTGTCTGCGATGGCCGTAGATGAAAGCTCTGTCTGTAAAGTGACTGTTCCTCCATCAAAGGCTTGGGTATTGGTGATTACGTGTCCCATTTAGAACAGCGTGAGATATGGCGGAAAACCAGCTAGCATTGAGTGACCATTTTAAACATTCAAAAAAAAAAGCTTATCTCGCCATATATAACCATTTTCAAGTACAAATAAATTGTTGCTGTCGCCTTTGACATAAATCACGCCTGATCAAGCAGTTTTATACTGAGGGGAGGGGTTTTACACTGAGGGCAGAGTTTTATACTGAAGGCAGAGTGGTGCCTGATAAGATTAAGACTGAACACACTTCTGTTCCCATGTGGGCTGTCACTTCCAAAGGCATTCATTATTATTCACACTATCTAAAGTGTTGGAGCTTGTACTTGTTTGGGACTTCTGTTTGATGGCCTTGTCCAAAGTGATTACTGGGATTATAAATATTTTTTCAAAAAATATTTGCATGCATATTTATGCATACAAATATTATTGCAGAGAAAATTTAGAGAACGCCATGTTGTAAGATATAAGACTTTTAGACTGCTGCTCTGTTCAAATGCTGAGTTCTGATTTAGCCGAGCGACAAAAACCATGTGCAAGTCAGGAAAAAACTGCCCTGAAAAAGAAAGTGTCTGTACCACCACTATCTGCAATGGTCTCTTCAAAGAGTGCAAGGATAAAAGCCCTGATGCAGTCCCCACACTTTTAACCCTCCTTCCTGCCTGCTAAGAGTTGGTCTTGATATCCGCTATCAGGCTACATGCCTCCCACCATCGCTGCGAGGGCCTTTTTAGATTAATAGACTTTTTTTTTTTTTTAGAACCTTCTAATGTCGTACACACAGAACATCTGGGGTTCATTAATCAGCCTAATTTCTCAGAAGCTGGATGTTCTGTACAGCGGTTTCGGCGCGCAGGCGCACAGCCTGTCCTGCTCCTCAGCCACTATCTCAAACGCAGTTACGTAATGCCATCTGATCCCGATCGGTGGGGATGCCATGTGTCGAGCTTTCAGGGAATTTAAACGCCGCTTTACCCATCTTGTGAATGGAGGAGGATTTGGCGACGTTAGCAGGATCTTAATTTTGAGCGACGAGGTAGTAGATTGATTCCACATATCTTCGGGAAAAAGTATGCGATCTAAAATGCTCTCCCTGCAGTAAGCAAGAAAAAAAAACCTGGATCCAGTGTAGAGTGACATTGACAGATAGTCATGATTCAAAAATAAAATCTATTTAAGAATTGTTCTATCGAACTTACAACAAAATGGTTGGCAAAGGAAAATGCATGAGTTTGAAAGTACACAAAACTGAAAAGATTCTGAGTAAAAAGTCCTTGTCAGAAATTAGATTCTAATTATCGTACAAAACATTTGCCTCAGGTGATTGTCATTAGCATGTTTTAGTTAGTTTTAGTTAATTTTCACAGATTGGGTTGAATTAAATTTTTAAAAGGAACTCTGTAGCTTAGACATATTTGCCCACCTTATCCAGTTATTAATCTGAGAAAGAGTCCAATATTTTTTACATATCAGATCATGACTGTTCCAACAGCTGCACAATATTTGGACAAATTAAACTTGTTTAAAGTTCAAGTCTAGTTTAAAACTAGTCAATTGACTCAATATTTACTGTTTATTTTCTTAAAATGGCTTCTCTAGTTCCTGGAATTGACTCGTTAGACTTTACTTAAGTGAAGAAAATTCTCTGCAATTTCTCTTTTAGAGAGTTCTGCTTCGGTTTCAAATTCTGCCTCATAGCGGTATCGCAAAACGCCGCACTGGAGCCGTCTGACAATAAGCCAAACTAACCTGAAGCTAACGCGTTGAGAAAGCGATCCAAAAGTTTCTTGAAGACCGAACAATGTTTGGGACCAAACAAGAAGCCATTGGGGAATGTCTTTTCCGCTTAACCGCTGATCCTCGAGGGACGTCTAAAGGAGAGGAAGGGCGGAAGGAACCTGATGTGCAGCAGCTTTGTCCCCTGGTAATGAGGCTGAAGGGCAAGGGGGAAACCTCAAGATTTCTAGTTCTCACAGCACAGGACCCCATCTGTTTCACGAGACACGGCCCCACAGAACAACGCGGACTGCGCAGAGGAGATGAAGGTGTCAGTGCTCGAGAACCACTGCCAGCCCGGTTCTGCCTGACTCGGACCTGCTCTAATGCAAGCCCTTCATCGTCCGACGCCCCCAGCCCAGGTTACCGTCAACTTCTCCCACGTGGGAGATGGTGCTCTGGTGTCTGTTCTGGAACGAAGCCTGGTAAAGATAGGTTCACCTTAATGGGGTGCCGATGTCAGTCCTAAGTTTGAGCTTACATTTCTTAGTCATTTATGGTAACATTTGTTTTCAGGAATCTCAACCGAAACTGGCTTTATATTAAATATAAACATTATTTATTAAATGTGCAAAACATTTGTACATGTAAGCATGTATAAAATGTGTGAAATGATAATGTGAGAAACGTATCAATGTATAACAATTTAACGTTTGAAACATTTACAAATATACAAATCATATATAAATGTTAAACTATTTAAATTAAATATTTAACTTGGTGATAAATCATTTAATATTTAGCGGTGATGATTAGCTATCAAAGACTATGGGAGAAAATTCGGTATTTGTGTTAAATGTGGGGTTAAACTGTAAGATGCTGTTTAAAATGCTGTTTAAAATGTAAAAGTAACTCTGTTTTATGTCACATTAGCCCCCCCCCCCATATTACCACAAGATAAAGTAGTGAAATTATTTAAGGATTAAAGAGTCATTTCTCCAAATTAAGTTTTGTTTATAAAACATTGACGGGAAAGAACTGAGGGGGAAATAAGTCCATAAAAGTAACTCTTCTGGTTTGACATTTTAATTTTTAAAATGCAATGTAACTTACCCCAACCTGTTTATTTTCAATAGATTGCCATGACACTGTTTTGTACCCGAGTTGTGAGATATGTACTCGCATGGAAACTAACAGCTTTGTGATTTCAAAATTGGCAACTCTTATTCCTAGGAGAAGACTGCGGTGTCAAAGTGAGGCTAAAAGCCGGGAAAATTAGATTGATGAATTTGTGTGCAAAGGGGCTGTCCTGATGAAGTGGACGCAGGCCGTAGTGTGTTAAACAAACATTTCAACAATGTTTATCATTCTTGGGCAAGGCTTACTGAAAGCTCAAAGAACGAATTGTTAAATTGCCCAGACGACAATATGAGACTGGCGTACAGTCACCGTTGAATATGGTGATCACCCTTTGGAGAAGTCCCAAGAAATACAGCCTGTTTTTTCAGTCCAAGTTATTGAAACCGTCCCAATGCAAAAGCATTGTAGTTTGTCATTGTTGCTATTTCATGTAGGTTTCTGCAAATGTAACATTGGTCTGCTGGTAATCCACTTTTAAATTGAATACCGGAATGTTAGAGGGCTTCCAGTGAGATACAGAGATACACATAACGGATTATTTGGTTCTTTACTTTCAATACCAAATGCCCTATTGAGCAGCATTCTGAATTTCAGGTTTGGGTCAACTAACCTTTTCCCCCCCTCATACTCGACACTAATGGATGTTTTGCACATTTAATAAATGCTGTAACCATTTAAAATATATTTTTTGCGAATGTAATGTGGCAGCCGTCTAACTGTTTATTGGATGGTGGGGGATCTTACTTCATTGGATTGAGATCTGGTGACTGAGAAGGCCACTGTTGGAAGGTGAACTCACTGTAGTGATCTCAGAACCATCCCTGATCACTGTAGTGATCTCAGAACCGTTTCTGATCAATGTAGTGCTCTCTGAACCATCCCTGATCACTGTAGTGAACTCAGAACCATCCCTGATCAATGTAGTGCTCTCTGAACCATCCCTGATCACTGTAGTGAACTCAGAACCATCCCTGATCACTGTAGTGCTCTCTGAACCATCCCTGATCACTGTAGTGAACTCAGAACCATCCCTGATCACTGTAGTGATCTCAGAACCATCCCTGATCACTGTAGTGATCTCAGAACCGTTTCTGATCAATGTAGTGCTCTCTGAACCATCCCTGATCACTGTAGTGCTCTCAGAACCATCCCTGATCACTGTAGTGATCTCAGAACCATTCCTGATCACTGTAGTGAACTCAGAACCATCCCTGATCACTGTAGTGATCTCAGAACCATTCCTGATCACTGTAGTGAACTCAGAACCATTCCTGATCACTGTAGTAATCTCAGAACCATTCCTGATCACTGTAGTGATCTCAGAACCATTCCTGATCAATACTAGTCTTGTTTTTCATTGGACATTATCCTACTGGAAAAATCAATTCGTGGATGGACACACTGTCATGGGGATGCACCCAGTGGAAACGATGTTCAGATATCAAAAAGTTGCTCCACTCGTAACAAGGGACCCAATGTATGCCGCAAAATCACATCCCAAACCATTACACTGCCACCAGCAGCCTGCATCATTGATACCCCGGCAGGGCCTGGGATTTATCAGACCAGGCAATGTTTTCCCAGTCCTCAGCACACTGCGATTGTAGTTCTTTGTTCTTCGCTGACAGGGGTTTTGAGTGGCACAGAACTTGAAGATTGCTATCCTCAAAAATTTGGAAAATTTGGATTTGCACACCTAGTAAAACAAACCCCCCAAAAGACTCACTGCCGTGATTGCTGCCAGAGGTGGTTGTCCCTGTTTATTGACAAAGGGGGGTGAATCATTAACATTTCTTTTATATTCCATTGACTGTGGTTTCTTGATAAAAATGATGAGCAATGCCTCCTTAAAGAGTTAAATAGGTTTAAATACGTGTAGATTGAAGAAATACAGCGATTTTAATGCTTCAAAATTTCAGGTTGTAACACACAGACAGTGAAAATGTAAAAGGGCATTGAATACTTCCAACAGGCACTGTAGTTCCTTTTATTCACCTTCCTGGCGAGTGGATATGGAAAACACATAAACCACGAATTCAGACACTTCATGAAAGATGTGCCTGATTCACGAAATCTAATTGACACGTGAGCTTACGGAAATACACCATGGATTTCATAACATACATCGATAAATTACCAAATTTGTTAAATCTATATGATAACAGTTTACATTACAACTGACTCATTTGGGGACGCAAGAACTCCAACATTCTGTCAAGCTGCCAACATCTTCTCAAGTTAATAGATACTAGGGCACACATCTGGGAAATGAAGTACTAATACGGAACATGATCTGTTTAGCGGCAAAGATGTTCTCAGCGGCACAATGTAGCTGAAAAAAAGAGTAAAATCTCAAAAAGCTATAATTTGCTCCTAAATTTGTAAAATCAGCTATGAATAAAATTTAATGTGTCATTTATCTAAATGTCAGTTGTACTCAGTAGATTTAGTTTGGGATTGTTCCAGATCCCCAGAAATCCCTGTAAGGCACAAGCATTGTAGAATAATTTATTTCTCAATCTTTACATAGCTGTGCAGATTTATTCAGGACAAGGTCAGAAGTGTTACCTGTGGTGAGTGTACAATGACACGTAGCAAGGTTTGCTTCAAGAAAACGTCACTTTGATGAGGGCAATTAATGCTGGCTTAATCAAGCTTGGTCATAACCTTCAACCTCATGTAATTATGTAAAAAAAAAAAAAAAAAAAAATTGTTTATAATTGTTTGCTTTGAAGTTCTTCCACTCTGCAAGTGAGACTAGTAACAAAGTCAGCCAAATGCCTCAATGTCAAATGCTGGATTCATTTCATTACCCTAAACATTAAAACCGGTGACGGTTGAACATAAGCAAATTCTATTGTATTGACTTGATGAATTCCAATAATTAATATAATATTAAGATAATTTAATGGATTGATCTTAATTCATACTGATTATTTGTTGCATTTGCTTAAGCATGGATTAATAGAACTTTAAGCATACATAGAGAATCTGATTATCAACAAAACTAAGGTTAATAATAAAAGGAAAATCTACACGTCAACATTTATGACTGGTGGAATGCTTGAATTAAAACATTTATGGCTTTTTAAAATAGGAGGCTACTGTTGAGCAAAAATACCTTAAAAATGTCTCGGTTTTGTTTCTGCTTTTTTACTTTAACTTCTCTTTACCTTTATGATTCGTTTCCAACCCAGAGGGGGGTGTGGATGTTTAAACCATCGGGAGAATAAATAGGCAGCACTGCAGTGATGTCCATAGCTTCAAGGGCAAGTGTGATTTATTGAAGAATCACACTTGGCTGGCAGTCTGCTTTCAGTACCAAAATAAACAAAGCAGAAAATGTAATCGCAACAGCTAAAGATAAAGGACTCAAACTGACCATAAATCTATTGAAAATAATTCATATAACATCATATTTAATGTATCATGTTAATTTTAATACTTGTTAACAACGTGTTTTTACCAACAACAAACAAAATCAGCACCAATATATGTGAGATTCTAAAGCAAGGTGAGAGATCTAAGTGATTTTGAAAGAGGTCAGATAGTTGGTGCCGGAATTGCAGGTGCGTCAGTCACGGTAACGGAAACATTGTAAACATGGACAATGTGTAGCGAAGCATAGCCTGGTGTCATGAACACAAAACCTGGACTTCTCAGCATGTGAAAGGCAGTAAGACCTGATGAGATGTCTTTTACTCTTTGTCCCACCTCCATTTTAGACGCCCAGGCGGACATGAAACATCCTCAAGTTGTTATTCAAGATGATACACCACATACACACAGATAAACAGATTCGGGATTGGTTTTGTGACTTCTCTAAACATTATTGAACCTTAATGGGAGGCTCTGCGGTGTAGAGTGAGGATTAGATTTCCACGTCCTTCATCTCTCAGTGAACAGAAGGCTTTCCTTCTTGTAGAAATCTGTTCAATGTGTTCAACACCTCATTTGTAAAAAAAAAAAAGTTCATTTATTGTTTGATGTTATTCTGTCTACCCCCCATGTATCGTTAAATTAAGATTACATTTTCCTTAACTTGGACCGTGACATTTTGAAAAGCCGAGGAGACTCTCTATTACTTATTTATACATTTACTTTCATGAAGTTAAAATGTCTTTGTGGTCTAGATTGATGCCTGCCAGCCAATCAGCTGTATGTGCTTGTGTAAAAATCTAAAAGTTAAATCTGGGAGACGGAAAGAGCCGTTATAGTGAGTTCTGGTAGCTCAAGAGCAAAGGAGATTCCCAGAGTACATGGCTTTGCGGAACTTGGAGGTCTTCCAATCTGACCCCAGTCATGAAGAAGTCCCCAGGCACTCTTTCTTTGTCCTCTGGCCTTGCACCAGAGGCTCCAACCATTAAGAGGCTTCGCATTTCCAGTACGTCGCTCCCAGTACCGGACAAGCTTGTATTCTCCAGCTACAGAAAAGTTATCGTTGAGAGGAACACAGGTAGCCTCAACCCTCCCCATGTGGGAGCATACATGCTTGTTTTGTGTGTGTGTGTGTGTGTGTGTGTGTGTGTGAGTGCTAACCCACGAATCTCTGTTTTGCACAGCAGTTGTTAATCATGTTAACCATTTGTTTCCACCTTGTGCTGGGCATTAGCACTACTAAGCAGATACGAATACCATTGCTATAGACTTATGCACACCGTGCTACAATACGGATACACACCGAGCGCCGTAATGTGTCTTGGCAATTTGGAGATTGTTAGTGTATTAGCAATGTACTTGTGCAACGATTCTCGCGTACAAAATCCATCATTAGCTCAAGACTCTTTCCCCGATGAGATTAAAGTTCTTTAAAAATAATTGACCACTTCTCCTGTGAAAATATTGACACCTGCTTTAGATTTCTTAAGCCCACAAGTGTGCATGCAGTGTTCCATGCAGATAGAGAATGTGAGCCGATCACTAGTCAGAGAAAGGGCCGTTTTGTGAGACCGACGTATTATTACGATGCTCTCTGACACAAAAACAGGAGAAATAGTGGGTACAGCAAAGGCCAGTGAACAAATAAATAGACTGGTGCAGATAAACAAAAAGAGAGCGTTCCCATTGTTGACTTTGCCCATCTGGTCCTGATTTCAGTCTTGGATGAATGAAATGTTTGTCGCAGCTCTGCTATGGGGGCCTGACAACCCCCCCCCCCCCACCCCGACCTTCCCAAAGACCCTGAGAACACAGTAATGGATGCTGAACATTATATAAATACGCTGGTAGTAATTATTAAGGTATAAAATCTTGAAAGTAAAACTAATTTGCCCCTCCAAAAACATGTAAATGTAGGATTCAGTAGATGCAGTTTCTCTTTGCCAAATATTTTACACAACACAATTAAAAAATTTTTTTTTTTACTGTTTACATGAAACAGCATGACATAAATGGTAAATCCCATTAAAATTGTTTTAATTTGCACTCCAGTGTGGTGAATGTTCAAACAATCACATGGAGTTTGTGGTGGCTAACATTTGGCTTTTAACATTAATACTTGCATTGTCCTTGCATACGTTCACGTTGTCCTCCTAAATCTAAAAACGAGATATGAGCATGGCTTGGTCTTAGCAAACAGACTGCGGGAAGTGAAACACCCTTTATTCATGGAAACTAGCAATGCCAATTTTATTAGCTTTACATCCTGTAATAACAGCAAGGCCCTGTGTGCCTATTTGTGCCTTTGTAAACCTGAAAAGTGGTAAAAATTTTATTAAAATATGTTAATCTCAAATCTCAATCAATTTAATAAGGTTTCCTGGCTACAGGGCAGACCAAATCACCTCCAGCAGGATCCTCTCTCACCCCAATGATACTTGTGTAAAGGGTTTGAAACACACAGAAATACCCTCTCTGTGTCCCGTCACCTTTTTGTCAGGGGCAACGTTTTCTTCATTACAGGTCATCTTTGCTGCCGCTATTAATTTACCGTGATTACAGGAAAGTACCACGCAGACAGTGAAAGCCTAAGGCTGTGGCACACATGTTTAGGGTGATCAGTTCAACAAAAGGTGCCAACAATCCCCATTCTATATGGTGGAAACGCTAAGAAATTAAGAGGCATAAGTTTCTGAAAATCCTCATTATAGTTTATGTCTATGCGAAGACCTAACAGGATTACCAGAGTATAGCTACTAAAAGCTACATGTAAACTAAAAGAAATGTCTAATTTTTTGGCAATTTGGCAATACCTTGACTGGGCAAACCATGAAGGTACATAGGCAAAGCTTTTAAAGGACAGAAAAAAAATGTCCCATTAAAAGCCTGTCAGTCAAAAAATTACAAAAAATTAAATCAATTCATCAATTTGTGCTTGCCAAAAAGCTACCCAAGGTGGACAGCTATTGGAGATGTGATTAGTTATACATTTTTACCCGTTTAGAAAGTTATATATATATATATATCTCAATTCAGACCATTGCAGCTTATAGGCCCCAAAAGCCGTGTTATCTGAAAATAAAGTGTCAGCAATATTGGGCTTCACAGTCAATTTAAACAGTGGAAAAATTAACATGTGTTACACATCAATGTATATTAGCTTATAATGGCCCATATATATATATATATATATATATATATATATATATGGGCCAGTATAAGCTAATATACATTGATGTGTAACACATTTTAATTTTTCCA
>JAOVYW010004882.1:25595-44752 GCA_025775045.1 Hiodon tergisus | reverse complement strand
ATATATATATATATACAAAATTAACCAAAACTACCAAACATAAACATGCACTAGGAAGCAGGTACAATGAAATTCTTTAAAACCTGTCTGCTGGGGACAGGGTTGGATTTTCTGATTTCTGGTTTGATTGTGGGGAGATTATACACCTTGGATTTGTTTCGTGAGTCACACTTCTAAACATATTGTCTCTTTTTTTTTTTTCCTGTGAAGGACTCACAATTCAGACAAAGATGGATGATTGCTGTGAGTTGAGAATGTGGGGGTGGAGGCTGAGAGCAGGTCGGATGATTTACAATAAGAGCATCACAGCGTGTTATTGTATGTAAACAAAGAAATTTCATTTTTTTTTAAATCTCTGTTGTTCTTTCTTAAGGTTTATGGTAATCGAGAGTTTTTGCAGCTAGGATTGGAGTCTTACCGGTATGCGGTTAACTAGATTGTGATTGTTATGTCAAATGTCGGTGCTTCCTTAATTTGCGTGCAATTAACTTTTAATTACAGTTCAATCTTATTTTAATGTAAAAATCAATGCTTAGTCAATACAGGATGTATATGGATGATTACAAATCCTATTAAAATGTAATTAGCGGAAATCTTAGTGAAAGAGACATGTGAGGATTTGTACGCATCGGATATATCTAACAGGGCCCTTTCCGAAGCATAACGCGCGACGGAAGCATTTTAATGAAACCGGATCCGCGTGTCGACTCTCCCGACGTAAAAACAAACAACTCTCCGTTTGCTGGAGGCTGGACTGCAGGATGGGAAGGTCACTGCTATATATTTTTTCTTTTATAATTCTGTCAAGCTCACGGTGTCCTGTCAGGCCTCGATGGGACTTCTTTATAATTCAATTCCGTGCCATCTTTTCTGCAGAGTCTGCGGCATTGTTCAGCCCATTTCACTGACTTTGCAGTCCACAGCCCCTAAGCATCCCTGACCACTCTGAACTCGACTAATTTGGGCGATACGAAACGTAGGAGCATTCATCATCTTTGATTGCAGCGATGAAGTTTAATCAGCATTTTCTATGAGGAACTGATAACGACGAATCCCGTACAAAAGCTCTCCGGTGCCTTCAGTCTCTCTTGGTCCTTCGCTGAGTGATAGCTATGCTCCCTTTTTAGGAGAAAATTGCTTCCGAGACCAGTTTTGGCGACATTTACCCGATACGGGAAATTCTATAATTCCCAGATAACCTGCGAAAAAGACTTTGGCTGGATGACAGTCGGACATAAACGATGTTGTTTGGGAGCTGACATCTCTGACACATGAACACATTGCTGTGACAGTTTGACCTTGAGCTGTGCGTTCCATCATAGATTGAAATGCCCACCCCACCTTTTTAGAGGGAATCAGCGGTTTCAGAAAACTGATTGAATTTTGTCTTGATTTCATAAAACATTTAGACAGATTAATTGAAATAGTGCTCGACGGAGGCCACCAGCAGTAAATTTATCATCTTGACGTTGGTGTAGAACCAGAGTGACACTAATGTTGCTGCGCTGATGTTTTCTAAAGTTTTGAATGCTGGATAATGCGGTTAAACTTCATTATGGACTATATGAAAGAAGCTGAATCTACGAAGCAGGCCTAATGTTATAAATGTGGTTTGAATGCGACGCGGAAAGACGCACTCGATTTTCCTTTGGGTTTCTGACAAGCAAATGTCAAAAAGTGCAGGGTTTACATTTTCTGAAATAATTACTTTGTATTATAGTAATCCTACTTCGTGTGTACATGATTTGTGTCTTTAATCAATTCAGCAACATCTGACAAAATGTTTGCATCCGTAAAAGGTTTAAGTTGTTTTAATAAATAAATTAATAAATGAATACCACTTCGTACGTCTCATGTCAAAATGGTTACTGATAATTTTCTTTCTTTCTGGGTAAACTTCCTATTTTCATGTGTTTTAATTTAAATTTACACAATTGCTCACTCTATTACACACTAATACACTATTACACATTATTACACTATTATTCTACATTATCCAGCCCATGCTGGACGCAGTGTTGTTGGGGTCTGCATTGTAACCAGTACAGTGAATATATCTGAACCTGGGGGATTATTCACAATTTATAATACTTTCTCAGTTTTTATAGAAACATAATTATTTTTGGTGTCCATTGTTTTAAGTACACCGATTAATTTAATACATAGAATCCAAGGAACTTCCTTAGAAGCGGAAATAATTATATACATATTAAGACAATTATCCATTGCTTCAGGGATATAAATATCATTACATAATTTTTTTTAGATAAGTATTCCCATGCAAATTGATGCAAAAAGCACTAGAGAGATGATTTTCTTTTAGTCTGAGGCTGATCGGAAGGTCAAAAGCTTTACCGTTTAACGAAACGAACAAATAAACAATTTTCTGTTTAGTCAGAAGTTATTTTCCATTGCTGTTCCTGCACAAGCACCATTCCTAACGGAGACATAATTGACAGGCAATACCGCTCCTGCTAAACATAAGTAGCACAATATTTATCGGCGGTTAATTGCCCTATTGGTTTTTATGTTCTGCTTTGTTCTTGTCCGGCCCCCCCCCCCCCCCATGTGATACTCAGGTACTTATGTACATCCACAACCTTATACAGATATACAGAGACATTTTGAATGCACTGTTGGATATGTTTCCATTAAGGATTCAATGTGTACTTGCATCCAATGTGTACTTGCACGAACATACTGCACGGACATTTAAAGGTTAAAAAAAGGTCCCTTGTAGACTTTTTTCACATCACTAAAAGATAATCAATGTTATTTGCTGTTTTTGTTGTCTTGGAAATTGCTAGGTCTCAGCAAAGTACAGTTCAGAATGGAATTCGACCCCTGTGCTTAATATAAGGTAGAGTTTGTAATGGTAATCAATCCTTTGATTGAGGTTGCATCTCAATTAAATCCTTTGAGCACAAGGCCAAAGGAGGCCTTCTCCAAAGGCCAGGCATCTTGAGGAGCAGTTACGTGGGTCATTACTTTTGGAGAAAATTACTTTCTGAGTAAAACAGCTTACGCAGCTATTATTTTGCCAGACTGTAATAGCCAGATTACAGTAATCCACCTCTTTTTCACAATCATTTTTTTCTATAGCTCACAGTTAGGCAGCTACTTAATTTTTTTCAGCCAAACCTAGCTGGAGCAATGCAATTCTGTTGCATTAGCACAGTAGTATTTTGATAGCCGTCACAGATAAATTGTAAGTTGCAATGATTCCCAGTTGTTCTCATTTTAAACATGATTTTTCTTTGATCTCAAACAGCACAAAATGCTTCGTAATAGTTATTATAATAATATTATATTTAATGGGCATTACAAATTGTATGATATGCTGCTCATATTACACAGTTTAAAAATAATTTGATAAAACAGTATAGAAAGACGAATAAAAACCTTTTAAAGCTCAGAAGGCAGGAGTAAAATCTGGGTGTAATTTTTCTGATACGACTTATATCGACTCCAAAGAATTATTTTTATTGAGTGAATATGAATGAATCGCAGCACAGAGAAGTGGTTGATTGCCTCGCCACACGTCGTAAATTAAAACGGTATGTATTTGTGAGACGGCCTTCGGGAATCTGTGCTGCTGTGTGAATCGAATCATGAAAATGAATCGCAAGCTCCTGCAACCCCCGTTTTCTCAAAGGACTGAGCAGATAGAAGTGGATTGATTATTGAAGACCTCCATGGCATTTCGAAGCCCTCCAGTCTTTAGTATTAGCAACGGCCTGGGGGCTGCTCAAGTTTTCTTTCTTTCTTTCTCTCGCTCTCGCTCTCTCTATCTTTTTTTAAACCTCAGAGCACATCGCTGATTTCCGATAAAGCATCCTGGAAATATTCTGCCGCTGGGTTCGCAGGGACGTCCACGCACCCAGTCTGTGTGTAACCACTGCCACCTTAATGTGTCCTTCTCATTTTTTCTCTGTACGCAGGACACTGTCATTTATAAATCAATGCAATGGACCCCTAAGATTAGTGCTAGCTAACGCCAGCTGGTTAGGTAATAGAAATACATGGCACGTTCATAATTTTCCTTTAAATATTATTAGGGTTATTACTTTTGTTCAAAAATCCATTGTTGTCCACTGTTTTAAGGGATGTTTAAATTAACCTCTTAAAAACTTTGTCTGAGAAGTTTATGTTAAAACATTGAAGGAAACTGGTTTTTCAGTTGTTTGTATAAAAGCCCCCCAAAAGTAAACATAACTTCAATTGTAGAAAGGACCAAGGATCACAGACACAGTAATACAAAAGTTGAATAAATCAGACAGAATTAACATTATGAGACAAAGGGCACGCTGAACACTTTAAGAAACACTTTAAAGGAATTGTTCACAGCTGCTCCTTATCTATTTACATTATAGATGAGGCATTATGTCGTAAAGGAGGCTGATTAACTTTACAGTATGGCACCTGCTGTTGAAAATACACTATTAATACAATATCAATTTAATCGAACCAAATGGGCAGATAAATAAGCAATCTCAGGAAGATATTATATTATACTATGCAATTAAAAACAGAATTCAAGATTCAAGAATTCAGATGTAATGCGCTGTAGGTGGCAATATATTGATTTAAACGGTTTAGCAACTTTTGTAAAAAATTTGTATTATTTTTAAGGTTTTCCTGGGCATATTGATAAATCAACTATTAATAAATTAATAATACACCAAAAATCGTTACTTTTACGACGAACTTAAACGGTTCACCTGCCATGATTTATAATTCTTTGAAATTTAATTTGTCAGCAAGCAAATCGCCAAAAAACTGCATGTCTGAGGTTGCTTTTCTTTGGAAGCGTGTCTGCCCTTAACCTTTATTTCGTTCCCCACAGCCCCAGGATATGTGCGATCTCCACAATGATTCAATCGTTAAACTTCAGAGTAATTAAAATGTCAGATTAGTATACATGGCTTTTTCCAGCTGAATGGCAGTGGCAGGTGAATAATAGGAGTTTATCATAATTCCATAGGAAAGTCTATGAGCCGGGGCAATCAACGGAACCGATTTGCATGTCCCTATTGATACATTATGGGATACTTCAGGTCGGTCAGAGAGGAATAAAAATTAACTGTCTATCAAATTTCTGGAAAATGTTTAACCATAAAATCGACAATAGGAAAAACGTAAAAATAAGTGATAGAAACTCACATGCTTAAAAGACCATTTTAGCGTTTTAGCTATTTCAGTTTTAAGATTCTGCGCGTGAGTCACAACGATGTACAAATTTATCCATAGCATAAATAACACTTAATCGTTGCAGTGTTCGAATGCGATAACGTGTATTATTCCAATACAGCTGCTCCTTTTCATGTCGATACTTTGAATAGTGAACTAGTCTGGAGTAATGGAAAATAGTATGAATAGTGTCTTGTGGCAACATTTGGGGTGCATTGAGATGCTTTCATTTTTCCTTGTTAGGATTCAGCAGAAAAAACTTTAATTTCGTTTTCCGTTAGCTGGTAAACTGTGGAAAGCACAATGCTTGGCACGCCTAGATTCCGAGATGCTTTTATTCCCTGGCACTTTTTTCATTTACATGAGCACATTTCGTCGATGGAGAAATCATCTGGGGAGGCCTGAAAATGAAATGCGTGTGGACGGGCGGTGGTTCTCCTTTCAGCCCAGCCTGAGTGGAGGGACGGGGGACCAGCAGAAGCAGGCACGCGAGCGGCTGGGACCCCATCCGGTCCATAAGCTGCATTAATCATTCACCCATTCCCCGCCTGCCCTAAGCCAGTGCCGAGTCTCTGTTCCCAACCGCGTGACAGATACATTTCAGGGAGAAAGGACGGGGATAACAACTCCTGCCATGCCCGATAAAGTCCTCATCCATCAATTAGGAGCTTTTCAATAAGCGGGAGACGGATATGGTGGAATAACGTGGGCCTCCCTCAGAAAGACGGGCCACCACTTTCCCCCATGTTGCCGTAAAGACGGCTGCTTGAGATGGGTTGGGCGCAGATACGGTACGTTCATTTCTCACGGTTTTCATTGGAAAGAGAAGGGTTTAACGCCGCTGTTCTTTACATTTTGAATTATCCTGAGATTTAACTTCTATTACCAGCCAATTAAGTGTTAGGAAACTCCTAAGGAATGGTTTTCATTGAATACATGTATTTTTATTTAAAAAAAACAACAAAAAAAACAGTTGAAGGCTGTTCTGATGGAACAGCCTTCAACAGGCCAAATATTAAAATTTTCCCTCCAAAAATCTCAACATGCCAAGCGTCCTGTGGCAGATTAGCAGCTGCCCCCAACCAGATATACCCGGAATTGACATGGACAGCCTGCAGGTGCCAGAGGCAAAGCCTTTCTCTAGGGACACCCGCCTTGGAGCGCACAGTTGGCCTCCCTGTGTGTCCCGTCATATTTGGCTGTAAATGTAACCAGATCAGAGTGCAATCATGCACGCCTTCCTTACACCCACTGTAACAAGAGCTCTGTTGGTGCAGTTCATTCCCAGCCGGATTACAACCATGCCCATTGACGTGACTCTAGTAACGAGTATTTATAAGTTAGAAATGTGTGATTTTTTATCACAATGAAGCCTTATGACCCCGGAAAATCGATGTATTATGTACCCATGCCTTCAGCATGCAGAAATAAATACAAACACCCAAATAGGATATGAATAGGATGTGAAATAAAGAAGGATAATATAATTGCCACATGCGTGTTCCTTTCTCTTATTGCTACGTAAAGATGATATATGTAGAAAATGGAGACGGTTGGAATGTGCAGTGCCTTGCAATGCCTTGCTTTGTATGCAGTTATTTGGAGCAATACTGCTAAAACTAACCAAAGTGCTGGTCAGCTTGTTTTACTGCAATTAGGATCAATCTGGAGGGCAGTGCACTACATACACTTTTAATTAGATTAATCTGATTTCTAATTGATTAAAACTAATGGGTTTTGTTTATTGAGTCATTCTGTTTGTTTATCTCAATGACCAAGTGCTAGTCTTTTGTCTTTGGTACCTTGTTCAGCAACCAATTTTCATTGATTAACTTAAATAGTTTTTTTTTTTTTTGTAAATGTGTGTCTTAGCTGGCCTTTCCTTTCTACTGTAACTAGGATTTATTAACTTGGATTGGAAAATCATTGATAGATTATCGGTTGCCACCCAATGGAAGTTCAGAGATAATTATAAAGAGATCGAGAGTACATTGAGACAGTGGTTCTGGTTATTAAGGGTGTCCTGAGAGAGAGAGAGAGAGAGAGAGAGAGAGAGAGAGAGAGAGAGAGAGAGAGAGAGAGAGAGATATTTGGGACCTCTTTACCCACGGCAAGGTGATAGAATGAAACTTAAGGCGCAGATCTAAATCCCACTAGTATAGGGTGTAGGGAATTTACACCCGTTGTTTTTCCAATGCTTGAAAGATACTCATGTGAAGATACAGACAATTGGAGTTTCATACACACGTTCACACACATGAAATTCAATTAAATCGTGGATACCCTTGAGTAAAATAGAGCCTGGACAAAGACAGGATATTACGAGTGTCAAAGGGTATGTGTGTGTGCGTGTGTGTTCATGATAATATGTTGTTGTAATTGCCAGTGACCCCCCCCCCCCCCTCCATGGGCAATGCATTTTGCATTTGGGACTGGCATCCAATCATGTTGTCCCTACCAACCTGCTAATATAAGTCATTTTTAGGAAGAGCGCTTTGCAGGGGGTCGTTAGTGTTGGCGACCACCTGTCACCGAAGAGCAAAAAACTCCATTACTTGGAAGCCCACCATCTGCTCGGAGTCTTCGCGTTGAGGTGCAAATGACACACACTCCGCATACTCACAAGGCAACCTATGGTCTTAATTGTGAAGGTTTAAATAAATGCTGACATGTATATTGCTATATATTTTATTCTTTCTGCTATTTCTGAGATTCTGGGAAACCAAAAAAATATCAAATATGAACTGAGCTAAGTCAAAGCTCTGTGCAGAAGTCTTATCCATATTCCCATTGTGTGAAAGATTCAGTCTTTTTACTTATCAGCGGCTCCGCGCTCCTGGGGGAATTCAGTTGATTGTTCTCAAAACAGTGGTGTCAAAGAGCCCACTGATGCTCTTCAGAGGAGGCTGTGGGAAGAGAAGTTGTTGAGATTCAAGTGGGAAGTCACATCTCCTGACTGTTCAGAGGCTCGTAGCTCTCTTCGCCTTTCATGCCCGATGGGGCTCGGTTGTCATCCGCGTGGAACATCTGTAAACGGAAACGGAGACGTAGGGCGCGATATGCTCGACAGACGCGTTCCCGTTTCCTTTAATAAGTCCGCCGTTTGATTGCCGCCATAGTCCACTTGATCCGACTTGTTTTCCAGGGTTTTAACTGCGTTCTCTGCCAAACTGCGTAGTGTGGATGCTGCTCACCAGCGAGAAGAACACATCCTTGTTGCATTGCTTCCTGAATGCGAACACTGGCGCTGCAAAGCTGTTAGTCTTTTCATTTCCATGCGGATCAGCAGGACACAAATTAAGAATGAAGGGCAGCCGTTTAATAACTCTTGGAAGTCTTGGAAGTCATGTGTAGGCTACAACATGGTGACTAGTTTGTCTTGATTCGACCACCGGGAGTTCTGGGCTCAGCAGGGCTCAGCACTTATGTCTAATTACAAACTTGTTCTACCTTGCAGTCTATCCTGCATATTCAGTCCTGACTCCAGACTCTACCAATGTTGAATGTTCCTTACACCTTGTTCCTTTCCATACGGCCTTATTTTGAGGGAAAACAAGTCGAACCATTATTTATGTTTCTCATAATCTTTGCTAATTTGTTCTGACGACCGAAGGTAATAAACTTGGGTCACTCGATTAATCCCTGGCTACTTAGTTGGGTGATTCTGTTGCATTGTGGGAATTGGAGTGCTGTTTTCCCCAGCGCGCTCCTCTCTTGGCCACAGGGACTTGCACTGAATGAAATGAGAGCACACATTGCACCTTGACAGACTCTAGAACACTTTACCAGGTATTGGATACAGACACCGTATTAACCAGCTCCCTACAGTACAGTTGATGTTTAATAGATTATTTCTGAAATACTCGACTTGACTCTCTGTGTTATTAAACGTCGCACTGTAATTATGACAGAGATGTATCCTTGTTCACACGCTTTTGGACATGGTTTTTGAAAGCTGAACCATGCTTATATGACTCCACTTGGCCTTAATTTTGTACGAGACATATTGATATATGAGGGAGCTGTTGAAAAGGTTCCAAGGTTGTTTCGGCTTAAGGGTTCCAATTTTATCCATGGATTTATGGGATATTCTTTTAATTTACAGTAATCCAGAAGCACACAAGGGAAAATAGTATTCCACTGGTGCGCTCAAACATTCAAACAAGTCTGCCTTGCATCGTGAACAGGGATTATGTTTGGGATTTGAAAAAAATGTAAAAAGTGACTGTCAACCTGCATGGTCCGTAACAAAAAAAAAAGGGAACAGAACGCGTGTGAATAATTTATTAATACTTTTTTTCTTTCTTTCATTCAAGTCTTCGGCGAAGGTAAAACGTAGCAAGGGGGAGATCATTGGTTTGATCCGATTTAACTTTCATTGTGTTTCTCTGTTCAAAGCATGCACTGCTTTGATGGGTACACAGACCTGAATGACACCCTGTCACTTTCAGTTGAGCGGCTTCAGTTTCTGCCTGTTCAGTGTAAATTGTGTGCTATCAAGGAATAAAGCAATTATCCTTAGGTGACAGCAGCAAGCATGCAATGCAATATCAGTGTTTGGGGGGCCTTCCATACTGAAACATCTCTCACAGTCACACTCAGGAAGCCTTTCATTTGAAAAGCTGTAATCTCCTTTCGACATTCCATCTCTGGCCCGGGAACAGGAAAATGATCCTGTCACCTTTCGGTGGGTATTAGTGCAGCATTCTGCGGTGAAACTGGTGGCATAAAAGCGGACTTTATTGGTGGTGCCCACGTGTTGCCATGGATACCAATAAGCGAGCAGGTCTGAGAGGGTCCGACATCGATGGCTGAGCGAAAGGTATTGCAGACCTTAAAATAAATCAATTAAAACACTACATAATAATAAAAATTTACTTGGAAAAAAAAAACACGGATGTAAAGAAACTAATCTTCTCCAGTGTTTACTATAAACAAATATTTGGTACAGAGCTATTGAGAGAGAGAGAGAGATTTTACAACACAAATGGTCAATTAAAACTGTTAAATTCATTCATGTAAACATATGTTCATACATACATGTAAGCCTTGCTCAACAGCAAAATATGTCTCTTACTCAAAATGCATTATTAAGATTTAGTATTTGGTCGCAAAAAGTTTGCCCACAGCTAAGAAAACATGCAGTCGTGCCCTTTACATTGAGTCGGCAGTTATACATTTAGTTTACATTAGATAATTTATTAACTCTGCAGACGTATTTACCCAGCGTAACTCCCATTGCTCACCATGTCATACTTTGCCCATTTATGTACAGTAGATGGATATTTATGTAAGGGCTGAAAAAGGCAAAACACTGGAGCCAGCAAACGTTTTGGCAGGAGCCCAGTGACTTATTCACTACGCCCCCTACTGTCCTGTGGCTGGACATATGTACATACGCACTATGTTCTGTTATGTCAAATACAAAATAAACTATATGGAAAGACAAACTAAATATACTGTAGTCTCATGTAGGCCCATTGCCTATGGCTGTTATCAACTGCCCAGAAAAATTGTGAGAAAACTGCAAGAGAAAGCCTCTTATTTTATCGTGAACTTCAAGGGAGTTGTAAAGTTACCACGTATTTAACATTTAAAAGCAAAAAATATATATAATGCATGCAAGTAAAAAAAAATTATATGGCTGGATAACAGAAAAATATTATTTTAACCATTTGCCCTACCTAATCTGATTCCGAATGTTATATTTGTGTGCTCTGCTCTTTATAAACTTTGTATTCCAAAAATAATAATACATTTACAGTTTTTAGTCACTCTCAGAGCTATGTCCCATGATCCCATCCATGACTTTATACAGCCTTTACGTTTAGCAATTGAATTTGTAAAGCCACCAAAGTGCAATTAACCTAATTAATTACAATCAACCTGTCAACCAAACTCCAGTACAATGTATGTAAATACTGGAATAATATACAAGAGCGCAGTTTTGAGACCATTTTAAACTAACTAACCTTCAGTTCTTAATATTAAACGTGAATACTTGCATTATCCCTGTGTATGGTGAAGATATCCCCCTTGAATTAAAGTAAAATACGGCCAGCACACATTTGCTTTCAATTGAAAGATGTGCATTATTGGTAATTTCATTATACGGGGATAGGGGTTTGATTTGGTCCGGCCCAAGATGGCAAATTTTTATTTTCTCTGTGACCTTAATGCACTTAATGTAGCATCAATTTAGACCACTGGGCTGGAAGGTGACCTTACATAACGTGCACTATGAAACACCCATACATTTTCTAAAGGGTCTCTTTTCAATGCTGAGAGAACATGCATTAAACTTTGGTCTTGGCCATTAGTATTCAAGACATGCCCTCTTCATGGTAATGGTGCGATAAGTAGGCATTGAAACTCTGTATTTATTCAAAAGGCATTATGATGCTGGCATTTTATAATGTCCACTGATGAAGATGAATTTATGTACACGTAATTTGTATATTTTCTGAACATTTCTAGACTGAACACAGGACCGAGGCACACAAACTCACATTTCTCATTTTCACAGAAGTTGCCTTTTATCTCTGCAGCTCTTCAGCCCACACTCTGACAATAACATTCACAATATTAATTGCCAGCTTATCCCTTGCTAGATGTTCTACTTAATGAGCCTGCTACTATGTTCTCTCTAGACAATTCTAAAGCCTTTCTGTCAGAGTCCATGGAGCCGAAATATGTAAATGTTGGAAAAGACTATGCTATAATTAATATGTTTTAAAACAAGATGCCAAGTTACTAATCTATTTTAGACACTCGTCTTTTCTGAGCTATATTATGACATATGTGTTGTGATACCAAGGGGGAATGATTTGCATGTATCTGACACTGCATTATGCATGATTTGTGGTGAATTGATTCTGTTCTGAGTGACTTTAAAAAAATGTTTTGATTGCTTTTGAAAGTCCTTTCTGAAAAGACAATGATTAACATGCACACTTGTGTTATGCTGTTGGGGGAGCTTGTCCATTCAATAATGGATACCAGTCACATGCCTGTTTAGAGGTCTAGTTGCTGTATGCATTTCAAAGTTTTTCAAACACGTGATAACAGGGAACAAAATAAAATGCAAGGGGGGAAACTATGCCAGTCTGCAGTGTATTTAAATAGTTACCAAATCTTGTTTATGCTGTCCTATATCCTAAAACCATCCTAAATCCAAAATGTGACAGCTGAATCCACGTTGAATGGATGTTCAATTCTTGGATATATTCACCATTTAAGTAGTAAAATTTGTGTCGCTTGATAACTCTTGAAAAAGTACTTGATAAGGATTATGACGAGAGTTGTTTTGTCTCATCATCATTACTGAGAATTCAAATTGCCAAGCATGGAGTGTTTTGGAGTTTCTCTTTCAATTAGTTTTGCACAATAATGATTTCAATGCCAGACGTTGGGTATTATTATCATCTGACGAGCTAGCCAAAACTTTAATTTACTTTAAAGTTAACTTTATGGCCGTTTAGCAATACGCGTGTCTTGATTTCAAAGCCCTGCAAAAAAAATTCTCATTGACTTTGCTCACGAGCCCCTCCATGCGCTTTGCATGGCAGGCATCCAAATCCATGCAAACAAATTCACTCACTTGCCGACTACTGGCCCCAAGTTAACAAGCTGAAAGAAATCAAAATACTGCAGATTCCAGCAGGGCAAAGACAAAAAAAAAAGGATTTGAAAGCAGCAAGCTGATGTCCACTCAGGTGCCAGAAATAGAATCCAGGGGAAAACTGTGGCGGTCAGCGGGTGGCTGTTTCCCTCCCCGAGATCCCAACTGAAGCCTGATATTGACAGAATGGACTCACAGATTGCCGGATGAGGAATTCTCTCTAACACACTGTATCAGTACCGTGGACCTCGTTTATCTCCCAGATATATGTATATATCTTCTCCAGTAAAGATGGCAAAGATCAATGTGCCCTGTGAGGGCTTTGTTTTTCTTGTTTATCCAGTTGTTTCCGCAGTATACAATGAAGGATATAAGAAAGCTATCCCCGGATCATCATAGTGAGAACGTGGTCGACTTGACAAAAAAAATTAAGCGTTTTTGTGCACTCAAGATTTGCGCTGTGTCATTAGACACAAACGCGGTGTTCACACGCTTAAAGTTAACATATTTGGTTTCATGCAGCTCAGCAGAACAGTAAGATCAGGCAGTCAGCAGTACTAAAAAATGAATATGCCCCTCTGAAAGTTTCACAAAAATAAGAATGAACCACTTCACCATGTGATTAAGCTCACAGTTCTATATCCACTGTTTCCCAGCATTTACCAGTACAAATTCACGACACTTGTAGCTGAAGTACGAAATATACTTTCATATAGCTATAGGATTACCCCCATCAGCCCACCATTTATCAAACAAGTATTTCTTTGTACGTTAGTCCATACATATATCGGAGACTGGAAGAGATAAACTTCCAAGATTTTGTCAGACAGCTGAATAACCAATGCAAAAATGTGCACCTCTTCTCTGTTTCGGGCTCTCCTGAATCGGGCTTGGGAGTTTCTTGGTGCCGATGAAGTGGGGTCTGACCCACCCCTCATCATCGGCTCCAGTTCTGGACTGATGTGACAGCCCAGGACCTCCCTGGCCCCCCTCGACTGGGTCTGCATTATCTGATTTCTTTGGTAGTGAACACCCCGTTTCTGTTGTTTTAACCTCTGTTTAAAACACTTAAGTTGTTGTTTTTTTCCTTCTCATCCTGCTCAGAAAAAGGTCACGCTTCTCCTCTTTTGATATTTTATACTACACGACAGCTGGGTTACCCCTGGATATTGGTTTTACCCTCCAGGTGATTCAGCCTCGATGACAGCTGACAGTGTGGGGGTGGGAACGAGAGAGTCGTGGCAGAATGTGACTGGGAGAAGTTGAGCGCGTGCTGCGATCTATACACGATTGGTTATTGATTATCTGTCGCTCATCCCCGAGCGCCCCGAGGCTGTGATTGTGGTCCATCGCCGGTCGCAGAGAGAGGCCCCGCACCGGCAGCGGTGGGGAGTCAGCATTGGCTAAAAATGTGCCGAGCAGAGTCGAATACTGCGCCTTTATTCCGGAGCGTACAGAGAGGAAAGACGTATTAATGAATTTGTCTGTGATTTTCACTTTTAGCTTCTGCTCTGTTTTCCAGACAAAACTCTTGGTCAGTTCTAGCAATAAAATGTATTTCTTCACTAATAGAATACGGTACCACGTATGGTACTGAGTTAATCCTTAGCCATGTATATAAAAACAAAACAAACAAAAAAACATGTTAATTGGTATTTACAATGACCTAAGAAGTTCCTTTGCCCCTCAGCCTACCAAGGGAATTGTAATCGTTTCGATCAACATGGAAACTGTAGACTGATGCAATAGATTAGTAGACTGTGTTTCCCTTCAGGCCAGGTACCATTGGTCCAGGTTGGGGGATTTGTCCATTCACACGATGCACAAATAACACTGGAAGTATTAAGGAGGACATAATTACGAGGGTGGCATTCTTCTGCTTGCACTGACACATTACTCCTCAGTTCATTAGCGGCGTTTGTCGAGGGATCAATATTGGTCATTACTATCATGACCCCAGCATCACTCAATCAGGAAGGAAGTGGCCAAAAGGAAACGGCGTACATTGCTATAGTCTAACGGTCTAAATACATCTCTTACAGATAAGCACATTTTTTTTCAGGTCACATCCTACCCCACAGTAAATACGATTGGTCGGTACAGACCTTAAACATTCCGGAGCGACGGAGCAGTGACTGAGGGATTGCTCCAGGAACTCAAGGCAGATTAGGTGCTGTATCTGTGTGCAGCCTAAAGACACCTTGGAAACCGGATAGCTAATATTAAACACATATTGATTCTGCAGGTGAATCCTAAACTTAACCGTATGAATGTTGATTCCTTCCCCAGTCTCGTTAAAGAAATGATGCAGGTTTTCTTTTGCATGCTTGCTTTAAATACAGACTGGGACCAAATCTAAACTCTGACAGCTAACTAATCATTTAATAAAACTGCATTTAAAAAAATATTATTTCAAATTTTAATGTATCTTATTTCGTAAAAGGAAAAGATATTAAATATAAATATGAAATGTGACCAGCAGGTCTCCTAAGTTTTGATTTGGTCTCAGCCACAGTCTCTAGTACATGAATAAAAAAAGGTTAATATTTTTTAATACATCATGATGACGGTAAAGTTGAGAAAATATGCCCAGGCTTTCTTAAGCAGGAGAAATTAAATGCACACAGATCAAATCAATGGCAAAAATCTAAGTAAGTAATGAAGAGGTTGAAAGGGTCTCCAAATAGACTTGTGGCCATGTATTCCACAGCCTTTCCGAATCCCAAAGTTTTCACAGCATTGAGTGCGGTAATAACATAGTCTAGGGAATCTAGCTGTAGGGTCTCTGGTACGCTCCAATCAAAGAGGGTCTATCTTACCCTGGAGAACATGAGCTAACGCATATGAGTCTTTCTATCCAATTGCCTGTTATCGGTTAATGTGTCCTATTGCTATTTATTTAAAAACTGGGACAGAAATGTTTTTAAATTTTAATACTAAATGTTTAAAAATGACATAAAATACATTTTGGGTTATAGTTTTGTTTTATTTCCATCAAGGAGAATTGAAACACCATAGCTCAATTCCATTCAGGTAACCAGCACAGAAAGTTCTTAAATATTGTAAAGTCTATAATGTAGAATACACTTCTTTAAAAAAAATTGTTTTCTGGATGGAAAATCAAATGCTGCAACAGTATTGCTGTTTTGAAACTTATCTTACAGAGAAAACATTTAGATTGGTGTAAATCAGCAGTGAATAATCAATAGTGAATTGTTACTCAGTCCTGTTCTGGTTTCAAATTGAAGAATAGCCACGCCAAGTTACTGTCTGAGACTCACAAACGTTTTGTCTACAGCACAAGGCAAACACAAAAATAATAGCGGTGGTGGGTAATTGACCAAAAAACAAGCAAACAAAAAAAAACATCTATTTACAGGCTTCGAGAAAATGAAAATGAAAGAGAATTGATAAGCTATCTACAAACAAACATAACTATGGCAGTTTGCATTTAGATTCCTAATTTGAGGCATGGTTTTGCGAACATTCAGTGTCCAAGCAACAGCCGCATTGTGCTGTGACTTTTACCCCGCCCCATATCTTGTTTTTCTCCACCACAGTTTCTCATAAAGCCTTCTAATTACGGACATATGAGTAACCAGCCTTTACTCTCCACCATCTTATAGACCCACCTTATAGTGTTTGAACATAGTACATCTGCCGAGCCTGCTGACATTTAAGGTTACCATGGTGATGAAACTGGTACTACTTGTTCTGGACTTATCAAGTACAGATACTGTAATTGCTGATCCACAGGGTAATCTCAAGATCAAAGGAAAATCTCAAACTTTAGTTAAAATAAGAAAACTAGATAATAACTAATGATTAATCCACTCACCTAGCGGTATTGCAAGCAAATTAGTCATCTACTGCAATTGATGCAGGCTACAATGACCCATAGAATATTTGTGAATTTTCTCCTCTCAATCTTTAAGCTATTTTTAGCTATTCTTCGACATATAAAAAAAGATATCGTAGTTAATATTGTCTGATTTCTCAATTTATCTTTCCACAGCCCCTAATCTGTGTCCCAAGTATGTTTGTTCACTAAACACGGTCTATCAGACTAGAAACATCTGCCGGGGCTCCTTACCCCATAAAATATGTCCACGTAAGGTCTACTTGTAACCCTGACATCAGGCATCGACGCGCCACTCCCTGCATGGTTCAGATAACCACATCTGCCCTTTCATCTCCTCTTACCTAATGGGCAATGGGGAATTGGTCAGTGTCTGTCTGTTTTTTTTTTTACCTTTCGTAGCCCATGAGTGATGAGGCGGGTAGAGAGGAAGTCGTGTGTATCACGGGGCACTGGGAAATATGACCTTTAACAGCACAGTCTGAAAATGTTTCTAAGATTTATTCAAGCTGAAAATGTAAATTAAGCACAGCACGGGCGGCCAAATCAAGCCTGCTTTAAATATTAACACAGGGAGCTGGTGATTCCATTTCCCTCAATTTTCTGATAACACAGTGGAAAAACAGGTTAGGACTGAAAGGACAAAAATGATGACCTTTCAATTTTAATTCCCCAAATTACCCTGTCTGAAATGTTTTATGATTTTATTGTTTTTAAAATATACCACAGATGCTACAATTACCGTGCCCTTTTCTACCCTTCAATTTGTGGTTTCCAGTTACTGTCTGTCCATTCACCTACTTTTGTGGCTGCACCTCCTAAATTAGCCTTTGATCGTTTTCAGAATATGCCTTCAAGAGCATTTCGGAAATACGCATTTTTATGTTTTCCAAACATCGAAAGAAACAAGACACTACTCATTAGAAATAACTACAAGAAGGGCAAACAAACACAGCTTGTGGTGAGGTAGATGGTAATCACTGAGATAAATTGGTCTTTGTTAAATTAGGTTTATGAAATTAATTGCATTAAAAAGTACTATTGTGAAAGGTAGATTACATTTTTGAGGTTAGTTTTGTGTTGGAAGTGATGGAAGCCAAAACACATTTCTTCCGGCGTTTTTGTATAGCTACTGAGCACATGTTTACGTGTGCTGAGCAATAGAAACCACATGCTAAATAAACTCGATCATGTTCAGAGCAGTCAGTTCTATCCTAGCAAAAGCGTGAAGATGTTACATGAGAGCACAGTGGTGGAAGTAGGGGTTCTTTTTCAGGGTGAAAAAGAAAAGATTGATATGACGGGTCAATGGGGCAGAATATGACTCAGTGCTTTTAGTTAAGGTCTAAGGAGCTCTCAAATATTTAGAAGTAGATATTTTTGACTTTCTCTGAAAGCACCCTATGTTACAATACCAATGTAAAGAAACTTAGGAATGCAAAAGAAGATTATGATTATGATAAAATTATGATATTCTGAAAAGCCTGGATCCAGATACATTTTCTCTGATATGCCATTTCATGTAATACATACTTATCTGAACTGGTTTGGTGTCCTGGGATTGCATAATATTATTTCTAATTCATGTTATAATAGTTACACATAACTAATGTCATAATGAAATTTTGTTCCGATAATGGTTCAAGCAGGGAAGATTTGGCAATGATGTTTGAAGAATTTTACTTGAAATTGGAAGGGCTGAGTAGGGCAATGTTCCACAGCCACACAGTGAATGTGGAGCCAACTGACCCTATGGTGGCGCTATTGCAAACATTCAAGAAATCCAACTTTAACTGCACAGCCGTCATGACACGGTTTATCTAAAATCACCAAACCAAGTTTCATAGCTCGGTCTAATTATATGGAATAGAGATACATGGAGTATATGGTCTATGTTGTTATTGCTGTAATTTATTGAATTATGAATTGACTTTCCCGTCTTAATTCCTTCTTGAAACCAAAATGCATATCTCCCATTACCCACAGTCAATTTTGCAATAATAATAGTTTAATTTAAATGCATGCATGTTCAGCATTAAACAAACATACAACTCACTGTGGTTTTAAACTATGTTTAATCTAATGTGCCAGGGTCATTGCAATTGACCAAATGGCTCCAGACTAAACTTAACACATGCTGACTACATGACAACAATACATTGTGAGAGAATGGTAATTTCACGAAAAACAATGTGGCCCTAATTCCTTTTGGAGCAACACAGCAATAATTGAACTGAGCAATAAATATGAACAGTAATAACTACCCTTCCCACACTGTTGTCTCAGTTGTTCTTAAGTACACTGGGCTTAAAACTTTGTGTTCTTCATGCTTCTTAAGCTGCCATGCTGCTCGGACCCTGCAAGCGATGCCTGCAGCTTTATTTCATGTGAAAAATTTGATGGGATTTTACATTCGTGTATTAATATTGTTTGGTACGCAGCAGTACTCTTGACCAAGAAAGGAACTAATCTTTAGTTTAGAGTACA
>JAOVYW010004882.1:0-25495 GCA_025775045.1 Hiodon tergisus | reverse complement strand
CATTCGTGTATTAATATTGTTTGGTACGCAGCAGTACTCTTGACCAAGAAAGGAACTAATCTTTAGTTTAGAGTACATGGCTGTCTACCGTGAAACTACTGTTCAGGTGACATCAACAGGTACGGCACTCGTCCCCTTCTCTGATATTTATACTGCACGGCGAGCGCTGTTCTTTACATCCGTGTGCCATTTCGGGTTTTTGCAGCCCTGCGAAAAAACAAAAATAATTAGTCTTAAACTGTTGTATAACCTTTTACTCTGAAATATCGATGGGGCCTACACTCCTGATTGTCTTTTTTGGGATAGCTATCCATTATGGGCCTCTAGACCTCAATTTCCATGTGGCTGATTGATCAGCTGGTGGCTGAACTTCGCATTGCTGCAATGTATTCTGGGTGTCTAATTATTCAGTATCCTGCACCCGCAGCACCACCGTACTAGAGCTTGTTCTTCAGTTTTTTAACTGGCCATTAATACATCTGAGCGAACACTACGACTCCTGTAAATGAATATAACAGTCAGCCCTCAATGAAGTTACAGGTCACTAAGAATACACAGTTTGTTTACATGTTGCTTTAGCCCAGGGCTGGGGGGACCCTCGCCAATGAGTGACGCAGTGTCTGCAGGTTCTGCAACTGTCTGCAACTGTTCAATTAAATTCAGTGTTTAGGTTATGAACGATCTCACCAAATGCTTACATACGTGCTTTGCTGTCCTAGCTGGGTTGAACGGGGACCTGTTAAAGCAGGTTAGGGTTGATCCAAAACGGATCAATACAGTACCGACATCCTCTAATTTGGTTTTACGGGGTGAAACGAGGATCAGACAGAGATGCACAAACTGCCCCTGACCCCCCTGGCTATTGTCAAATTTACAGGCAAGTGACACATCCTGGGGAAATGAATTACAAGGGAAACAAACAAATAAGATTATAAAATACTGCCTTCAAAATAAAATGGCTTTGCTGATCAGTAAAAAATAGGATACTGCATAATAACATTTTAATGTAACATGATATTTTAACATTTAACCAACTGCCGAAAAGAATAATAAGCAAGGTAAGGTAAGGTAATACTTCAATTCCTCAGCGTCTGATTTCACGATCAGAAATGTTCAATTGGGATGCCTTTGCATTCGATTAAGCTAAATTTGTTTTGTATTGAATGATTAAAGTCAAGAAGTTTTAAGGATAGTTATTGATACAAACACATAAAATATGATTCCTTAAATTCCAATGCGTTCAAATGATGAGTGACCGTCCTGTTAAATTAGAGCAATCGCATTTAAGCTTGCGGAGTTAATGTCTCTGATTGGTCACCTCTGTGCTCTAGCTCCTGAAGCAAAGACGGGCAACTCATGTCCTCCAAAACCGCTGCCCTGCAGGTTTAACTCATCTTTTGTTTATTTCCGAATAATGACTCCAATCACAGAATTAAGGCAAGGCGCAGTGAGGAAACCAGCAGACACTGTGGCCTTAGAGTGGTGTGCTATTGTCACAATTCAGACCCACATTAGGTGTTAGTAAATTAAACGACTGAAAAGCCTGTAATGCGGTGTGTTAAGGAAAAGGAAGTTTTGTATGTGTTTTTGTTTAAAATGCAGTCATTCTGATCAACGTGTCCCACCTTGCTACTGAATGCCACCCGTGCAGGGAACATTCAAAATGAATACATTTAAACCCTAACCCTAACGTAGTCAAATTTCATGATTAGAAATTTTGTTTCTCAGTCAGTAAGGTACACATGGAATGAAACAAAAGATCTGAAAAACTGTATTAACGTAATATTTTTCAGATGCATGCTAAGATCAGAAGCTGCTAATGTATTATTTACACAATTGTCATTTCTTTGTATATAAGAAAAAAGTAAAAAGATGCAAAGGTCTTTTCTTGGCTATAATTCAAAGGTTGTTATAATGACACGGAACGTAAAGCACAATATAAACATTGATGGTTGAATTCATACGTTTTTCATGACAACAGAAGCAAAGTAAAAAAGAAGTAAAGATGATGGCATTGTTATGTACCTTGACTTGACATGGTTTCATACGGTACCTTAATTGGTCGACATACTGCCGTAAAACCGCTGAATATAAAAATTGCGATCCTGTTACTGAAGAGTCGATGTCCGGCAATCTCTCTTTGACATTAGCTGACAGATAACCCCACACATATCATGGTAGTTTGCTCTGGATAAATCTATTTTGCAGAGTTCTCCAGTATCCTTTCTTTTGAAATCACATTTATCAATCATGGTTTAATTATGAGTATTTCAGTCTCACATTTTAGAAGGTATAGCTTTTCATATGGCACAGTTACCTACATCCAAAAGAGAGCCAGAGGTGAAGTTTTGGTTTTTGTCAAATGAGTAGGCTGCCCAATTTGGGGCCGGGATTGGTGCGCACTCCCCTGTATTAAGGCGTTAATGGATTAACATTGTGTTATGGATGTGGATCCCGCAATTGATCTGAAGCAATTTGATAGCTAATAACATTCACACTGACACACACACACACAGACACACACACACAAGCCCACGCACAAGTATTTTAGCTTTTAATTCAATATGCCAGTTTGTATTCCTTCCCAGAAGCTTTTCAGAGGAAGATCACTCAAACCTTTAATGCCCTTGAAAATGGCCTCCTTTCTACATTACAAGTGTTACAATCATCATCCTCAGTCTCTCTTATTACAGACAGCAGATACTTATTGACTGAACACCTGATATACTCATGCTATTTTAACAAAAGGAATTAATCTAAAGAACCGCCTTACAGCTAAATTGGCTACTTTTACTTGTTAATGGTAAATTGTAAACAAATTTCCTCTTTACTACGTGAAAGCTGCAGAAAAGAGGCCTCATGCATTTTTAATTTTAAAGAAGAATCCGCACCAGCGTGATATTAACTTTTAAAGACTCTGATCCCAATTTTAGTGCTGCAAATTGGGCTATTGATTGGGACAGCTTTCCCTTCAGCAAATTCCGCTTTGGTTAGTTGAGACCGTGTATTAGAGAAATGTGCGGTAACTACAGTATTAGGATCTTGAATAGAACTGAAGTTCTGATAATGACTCTAACCTTCGGAGGCTGTAGAAGCAAACCGCAAACCCGACTGTAAACGAGAAACGGCTTCTCATTAGCTGGGGTCTGAAACCACTCAGTGCTAACCTCCAGTCCACGTGTTTTCAAGAGAAAATACAAAAGTTACTTGGACATTAATTATAGCTGTATATTTGATTTCTGTTTTCTTTTATTTTCAAACCATATTTATCTGTAGAGGGGGGATGTCTCCCACACGATCGATAACACCCCTTTCATCCTCTGTGTTCTTGAACCCCGCTTTACAGATCCATCAATCCTCCAAGGGCCAGCACTAATCCTGATGCAAACATTAGTACAAAACACATTCACCTCCAGAGAACCTGACCCATCAGACAGCATGCTTTTTCAAACAATCAATACATGCTATTGGATATAAAATAACCTTTTGATGACCACCGAGGAATCGCGAGTGGTCCTGGCCATTTCTCACGCCATTATCGATCGCTCTCTCCCCCCTTCTCCGTTTTCTATTACAGCGGGAGGCACTCCTCTTCCTTTGAGTTTGAGAAATAGTGCGGGGGTCGGTTAGGCCGATCTACTTAGTATACTGTGCAGGCCTACATCTGCTCTGTTTGCTTTATAATTTAAAAACCCCAGATGGAAGTAATTTTACTTCGGGGGTTCTGTTTGTACATTTCCCTTGAAGACAGTTAAAAGTATATCAAGAAAAAGATGGGTACCAAGCCCATGGTTAGGAACATTACCTTTTAGTATGACATTGTTAGATTAACTTTTCACAGCATTAGACCCACAGTTAGTGTGAAGACTGGCTGAATATTATAACATTATCACACGGTTTACAGTAATTATTGATACTTGAAGAGGAGAACTATCCGTGCTTAGGACAAAGCAAACCACATTTGTTTTAAGTTCCTGACAACCAGGAATCGATGACCAGTATGCTGAGGTGTACCACTTCAACTCTCTGCCCTCTGGGACCGTCACCAAAGAGCATGCCCAGCTCAATCACGCCACTCTGCTCTGCCGTCACACTTCCTGTCAGTCTAATATGGGTTCCTGGATCCAGACTGTATGACACAGAGCCCCTGGACTCTGTGTCATACATTTGAGTAATTGTGTTAATAGATTCGAAACCGAGCAGGCGCTCTTACTCTGACGGTGCCTTAGCTGGCTTCCACGCAGAGCAAATCAGATTTGCGCTCAGACCCAGGAAGCATTCAGGTTGGTGAGGTCATAAGTAATTTACCATGACATCTGATGTGGTATGACTAATTTGTTCTGCTATTAGGTGGAGGATGAAGCAATCAAGTGACAAAGAGACAAAGCCAGTGCCGGGAACGGGTCATTGCAATTCCCGTCTATACACATTTTAAGGCTTTTATTTCTCACCTTGTTACCTTCAGCACAAGATAAGTAAACACTGTCAGCATTTAATGGGAGGACTCTTTGGAGAAATCGCTTAGGGGATTTTGTGGTCCACTTTGTGTCATGTTCCACTTTCTGTCAACGTCTTGTACATGTCTTTTGGAGGAGGGTTCGTAGCTAGAAAAAAAAAATCTAAATTACGTTGGAGTAATTAACTGACTGATGTGAATGGCTTAATGAACACCAAAGACATTTTAATTTTTCCTTTTTCATGCACGTTTCATGTACAACAGGAGCAAATTTTGATTTCAGACCGCTAATCGGTTTTGCGTAGTTATATGCTGCAAAGAATAAACAAAAAAATTAATAAAGCTGTGAATAAACACAGTTTAAAAAAATGATATCATTTAAACCAGCACTGGCTTATCTTTAGGTTTACATGTTTCCCTAATTCACTTAATGTTACTCAGGTAACATGTGATATTAACAAATGGTTAACCAGTCCGTAGTTTTTATCGTTTCATGTCAGACACACCGTTTGTATTACTGTCAAATTAATTCCAAAAAGGTTTTTAATCTTAATATACATTGCTTGACCTATAAAAATACATCCATTTCTACATCACCTTCTTCACCCTTGGAGCAGTGTGATTAATTTCATAGCTGGCTGAGTGTGGTGACGCTTCGGGCTTTTATATGAGAGACACGAGAGGCCCCGTCATTCAGCGTTTCACCCTGAGGTCGACAGCGTTAGTGGGTCCACGCCTGCCACCTGATTTTGGCGACGCGGAGTAACGCTGCGCCCCCACAGAGTAGGCATGTCCCAGAGCGTCGTGCGCTAACCCCGGCGGAGGGAAAAGTCAACGACCATAAAGGTCCGCTGTAACAAAATTAGCTTAGGTCGATCTTTAGTCGCAGGTCTGGCGAAGGCACAGACCAAATGCTGATGAAGATCCCTGAGATTCCTTCAGCCAGTTTAGCTTTCTGTCTTAATTTATGACGCCTTAACCGTGTGCACTTCACTTTAGTCAGAGATTTCAGTATTACATAAAACCTCATTACTTTCCCTGATTGCCTGCACAAAGAGCAGCTAGCTTCCTATAGAGTCGACTTTTTCAGAGTGCATTCAATTTATTTGCTGGAGAAGTTTCAGACAGCAAATGGGATTAATCCTCTCCGAAGATGGATTTATGATAGATTGCGATGACTGTCCTGCGCCGTGTTTGCCTGGGAACATTCTTCAAACATAAAAAGTATCAAGTAGTGCACATCGGAAGGGAAAAAAAAACCTTCCATTGCCAAGCTTGCATTTCATTCTCGCTTCTGCATCCGATAATTGAGAACTGCCTCGTCTGCGTGTTACATAATCTTTCAGCGCGTGTCGTGCAATGTGAGCCGCAGTCCGCTGAGGCGGGTTTGGTCGATGGTGCCGGAGGGAGAACTCTCCTCGCAGCTTCCCCTGACCGGACCCAGCCGGCAGCGTCTGGTCTCAGACCTTCCCATCACTCTGCCTGTGATTAGTTAACTCACAGGAAGGAGCAGGCCCTGCTGTGTCACCAGCTGTTTGAGATGGAAATCCTGTGGGTAGATATTTTCAGGGCAGAGAGGAGGAGGGTTGCGGCGCGCCGTTAAGGCCGGGATGTTACGTTGTGTGATGGTGTGCCGTTTGTTCTTCACGACTGCGTTCTGTTTACTCTGCCCAGGTTTCTTGAATTGCTCATAAACTAAACGGGATATCTAAAGATGTTGTTAATAAAAGCCGTGTGCATTCGTAAATGTCAGAACGCGTTTAAACAGGGGTTATTCCAAGGGCCCCCCTCTTCTTGCGCCATTACTGTAGAACGCAGTTCCACTACTGTAGAACACAGTTCCACTACTGTAGAACCGAATCTGATTTACTCGTCAGTCTTAATTAAACTGGGAGGAAAACAAGCAAGATGCATTACCAGGACTGAAGCGGACCACGTTGACAAATTTCTTACCTTTGCCACTTAGCGGAGGGACAGTTTGATATAATATTTTCCCTTTGATGTTCTTCTCAACAGAGATAACACTTAACTTGGCTTTGTGCTCACGAGTACGCCCAGAGGTTTCCTCAATGCTGTTTTTTTTTTTGGTTTAGTTTTTTTCCGAAACCCAAGAATGTTGGAAGTAAAGACAATTAGGCTAATGCAAGTCCGGTGTCACAGGGCTGCAGATATTTCAAGAGCTGAGCAATTTGCTGTCTAGAGAGGGAGAGCCCTTGAATAAGATATCTGCCGATTCAGATTTATTAGGCTTTTAGTTACGAAGCGTGTGGTGAGATTAGCTGCAGGTGCCAAGAAGGAATGTTCCCGAGGACGCGGCAACGTCGCGCTGCCCGTTACTGCAGTGTGTTACAATGGGAGGGGGCCCTGATGATCCAAAGGGGATGCACGCAGGAGCCCCTCTGTGCTGAATTTCTAGAGCGGGTCACCCAGGGGATTGCGACCACTGGCCAGGAGGGATGAGCGTGCACTGATAAGCCCAACACTGGGAAGGCAAGCAAGGCAGACACACTGTGCGGTTTAGCGGCGGTGTATAATAATCACGGGAGCAGAAATTCAGCTGACTCTCTCCCTCCCTCCCTCCCTCCCTCACTCTCTCTCTCCCCCTCTCTCTCTCTCTCTCCCTCTCTCTCCCTCTCTCTCTCTCTCTCTCTCACTCACTCAGGCACAGGAGCGACTGGAGCGGGCAGAGGAGGTCCGCTAGAGACAGAAGCCCCGTTACCGCGGCGCCTCGGGGCGTCCCTGTTCCCCGGTTACTCCCTCCCTGTCGCCAGCGGGACGGGGAATGAGCTGCACTGAACCGGAACTCTGCACTCGCACGAAAGCAGCCGGTGGCCGTGGAGGACGGCGAGGGAGCCGTGCGCCAGCCTGACAGGGGCGGGGGACAAACGGGGAAGATGATTTAACTGCAGTTCTGTTGCAGGCCCTTGGAAAGTCAGGGGAGAGTAAAACACATATGTGCACCAACGGGAACACTGAACACTTTGTGCTTCGCATCCACGAATAAACACCCGCTTCTTCATTCAATGTCTCCATGCTTCTTTGAAACAGCGCCTTTTAGACAAGGGCGCGTGTTTGACACGTGCGAGTCGGATGAATGAAATCGTGCTGCCGTGTACCGCCTCAGCCACCACTGTGTCCGGCTGCACGGCTAAATGAAGATCGGAGACGAGCTGCTTTTTAGAGTGACTCGAGGTCTCTCTCCCAGGGTCTTGCAGATTCCCGTGTGGAGGCCGGGGCAAACTGCAGAGGGCAGCAGTGACATGCAGACAGACTGGCTCTCCCCAGCACACAGCGCACGCAGCCACCGAAGTCCAAGGGGAGTGTGTTTGGGTATTCAGAACGCGCCGCCGTCAGCGAGGTCCTCCTGCACTTTGCGGGCGCCCTGACAGAGCAGAATACATCAGGAGCCGACCGAGCTTTCCGTTTTGCTCCTTTGTTTTTTTTGTGTTTTTTTACCGCCTCTGCCCATTAGCCAAGATGCATCGCCATAAACTCCCTGTCAATGAAAGGGTTTTAAATTCAAAAAGATGCTGCTGCTGTTACAGGAAACGACCCGCTGATAGACCAAACACAGGCTGTGCCAGATTTGAAGCATCACTTCCGAGCATCCTCAGTCTCCAGAGAGGATCTCCTGCTCGCAAATGTGCTGCTCTTTGTTTCTTTCTTTTCCCATTCTGTAATCACATCCTAGATTTATCAGTGAGGGGATTCATTACCTCACACATTAGACAAGCAAAATATTTAAATTAAAAATAGATTGAGGGAAATCTTAAATGTAATCCCACTGTTATTCTGAGGACCATGGTGAGGAAAGTTATGCCTTGAAGGAAGCAGTCAAACCAAACACCTGGGTTAATTTATACAGATGGATATGATTTAATAGCCTGTACAGTGCAGTGTGTGTGTGTGTAAATGTATTCCATAAATGTCCTGAATGAGGTGGAATGCTGTGATGTATACTTTGGCCAAGAATGAGCCAGGCTCTGGATATGGGAATCTGTATCTTAAGATGAAGTTATGTACATAAGAAGAAGCACACATCTGCTAAATGGAGTTCCTCCATTTAGTGCATATAAACCATCTGTTGAGATTCAGCATTTTAGTCACCAGCTTCCCGGTCGTTTTGGGAAATAAACCTTGGTTGTGATCTCTATATCTTCACAAGTATCATGGTACCAGAGCCCTACATTACCTTGTCTTGAAACTCGTGGCTAAATAATAGCATTAGCTCAATTTGAAAACTGAATGAAAAAAAAAGCCTTTAGCTTCAAAATAAACAAACCTATACCCTTCATTTCAGAGGGCGATTGGTCACCAACAACATTATTCCAGACTGCCAGTAAGACTGTCTCGCATGCTGTTCAGCCAAATATAATCAATCATTGAAGATTTTCTTCCGTTATAAATGCAGTAAAGGTGGGTTAGGTTTTAAAAAGGCATCAATTTGCTGCCTCATAAAAATTAGATGTTCGATGTTTAATGTTCTTTCCTACTCTGCATCTACAATAGATCACAGTTACAGGTGAAAGAAGGTTTACAGGTTTTTAAATAGTCTTACAGGTTTTAAAAAGGTTGCCTTTAGCTGAATAAGGGTGTTCAAAAAATCACAGGGACAACATTTGGAAAGGCGAATTTCTCATAAAAACAAACACATTGTTAACCTGAACCTGGTGAAGGAAAGTGTCTCTGTTTTTAACACACAAGCATCTTGAAACTAAATACACAGTGTAATAGTCTTTTTAAAATGTATTACATCACCACGCAGAGCGGCTACATAGATAGCTAAATAAAATCTCCTGGTAAATTATTTATCAGGCTGGACTGCATGTTAGATAAATTCTCTCTTGTATATCTTCTTTTCTTCCAATGGTTAGATGTCCTTAGGCAACTAACCCTCTCTGGTACTTGTTAGGTTTTGAGAACTGTGTGAAATTCATTGACTGACTGCACTGTTGCAGACAAAAATTCACATTGAACAGAGCAAATATTAATCTTGCCCCTGATCACATGACAGATATCAGCATATGCATTTTTTTTTTTTTTAAAGGTATGTGCGGGCCTGGGGCTTAAACAGCAGGTGCGGTCTATTCACACAATGTGACACAATATACAGATTCATAAAAGACCATGATCAACGAGATAAAAACATGACTGTGTAGGCTCATATATAATTTATAACTGCATATTGACGACCGTTTACAATAAACTCCTCCAACATAAACTACTGTGGACTACGTCACAAGCAGACATAAGATTACAATTGAAGACGTATTCGCAAGTTTCAAACACCAGTAGTCTGGGCTCATGTGAGCTCACAGAACGCCCATGCAAACTATGCTCGATCTATCACGAGATGGACAGTCCTAACTGTGACATCTTGAATGAGACTTGTGCATTGTTACACAATGGCAAAAAAATTACTTACTGTAAAACTATGTGTATATGTCCCCAAGTTAATAACTAAAACTTGTGCTGGTATCAAAATTACCCAGTCAGTCTATACGTCTCACTGGGTGCAGAAGTTAAGTTAGGGTTAGGGTTAGAATCTCTCACTGAGATTCGCTGCCATTGTAGCCCATTGGGTTAATGCAGACCAAATTGTCAAAGGATACAAAAAATGATTTGGTGATTTTCACAGAAGGTAATACAATGAATTATAATTATTCACAATTATGTAATAACCATAATTAAAATTGTTGCATTCAGATATGGTTATAAGTTTATCAATTGATCAATTTCGTAATCATTATGATTTACGTACGTTTCAATATCAAAACCAATAAATGGATTAAGCCAGGGTTCAGCACAGAGGGTTTTCAGAATTTAGGTCCACTGAAACGTTTTATATAAATGTAACAAAGTCAAATACATTCTATACCCGTAACATAGTTACTGTTTTTGTCTGAAAAAGGCTTCAGGGACAACTGACAAGCATGAAAACCCAATATGCTTAATATAGTAAGATTTATTGATATGTGGAAAAAATGTCTATTCATTAAACATAATAGGAAAACTGCACTGGATAGACCTGAATGAGTAAAGAATAGTTCCTTCAAATATTATGACAACATCAATGAAAATTGCTTTACATGAGGTGGAGAAAAAAAATGTCTTAAAATGATTAATTTCCTAGGAAAGCAATTTAATGCTGAATAGTTAAATATAGAATAGCATTTGATAAAGTGCAATTAATTTCTGGAAAAAAAACTAAATCCAGCTCTGTGTCCTTCAATCGATACCGTCAGAGTAATCAAATACACAACGCAAGTACCTGGAGGTGTTAAATTAATAGTTGACATTTTGGAAAGAAAATTCAATCGTTGTCAAGGTCAAATGTTTTGAAGTGAAATCTAAATTTCTTGATATTTCTGACTATGTTCAGCATTTCCTATGGTCCCAAGGTAACCAAAGACAATCACATCAACTCTCCGATCTGTTCTAACATGACAGGATTGCAAACCATCCAGATAGGGGCACATCTCTATAGCAACTATGGCAAGAAATTCTCTTTGACTGTAATGCCAACATTTTACTGTATTATCATTTCGTGCCTTGGGAGTTATTGCAATTCATAGATCTGATTTAGATAGATCTGTTTTTTTAGGATCTGGATCCATTGCTGATCTTGCAATGACACATTTACAATGTTTTGCACTGTTTTTACAGATATTTTTTGTTGTTTTTACAGATTTTTTTTTGTTGTTTTGCATTACTTGACTATGTAGACATTTTCCGTTTTAAAATAACTTGTAGGTATAAACACATCATTTTAGAAGATTTGCAACTGATTGGATGAGACTTACAGTCTTCAAGACAGAGCAGTTCATTATCATGAAATCAGTATTCATTAGTAACTGGTTTTATGCCACGTCAAAATAAGCGAAGGTAATCATCTCCACATGACAAAATAAAAAAAGTTCATTGTAAGAAAGCAGTTCAAAGCAGTGAAAACAAAAGGTGATTTGCATTGTCTTTATTAAAATTAAGGAGTACAATTGTAAAAATCAACTTTAAATCAAAAGGTTTATCATAGGTCTATGAAGAGCTATCAACTCTGCTCCTCGCTGATTGTTTTATTATTCACTTTGATTCTATACGTGTCTGCTATTGTGCTGTTTTACAGTTCTCTCAGCTGACTCTGGAGTCAGTGAATCATTTTCCAGTCTTTCACAGTTGTTACTGTGTTTTCTGTTTGTTTGATTCCTTCTGGAAAACGCAGTGTGACACATTCCATTCGAAAAAATGCGTTATAAAATGTAAAGTTTGATTGATTGATTTGATTGATTGATTGATTGATATGGTATAAAAGTGATCTTTCGTTTTAAAATGACCTTGAACCCAATCTGACCTGTGTCGGAGGTTACTGTGGAAGGTAGTGTGGGCAATGTGCCTCAGTCAAGGTATAGGCAGGCATGTGACTTTAGGAGGGTAAGAAAACGCTGAGCTGTAAACCAGAAGACCAGCTAAAGGCTTCCAGACGTTCCGGTTCATTGCGTCAGAGGAAATATGCGCTTCACCAAACTGTGTTTTGCCCTATTGAGGGGCCTGGACGGTGAGCAGGCATGTTGTCCAGTGCAGCCATTGGGACTCTGCTGTGTTCGTGTAAAGTGATGGAGGACAAAGAGCCTGTGGTCAGGAGGGAGAAGGCGAAGGGAACATCTTGTTGTGGAACACACCACTCCCATGACATTTCCTCCTTACATTTCACAGTCCAATGTAGGAGAACACAGCCTCTCCGAGAAGTAGATTTTTTTTTTTGTACTTATAAGTAAAATAATGACTTATATTTCCACGCACACACATACACAAACATGCACACACGTGTACCAACATACACACACACGCACACACACGAGCGCACATGCACAAACACACACACACGCACACACGTGTACAAACACACGAGCGCACACAACACGCATACACACATATAGATTTTCTAGTATTCAAATGATATTGTATTTTATAGCTCATGAATATTAATCCTCACCTCAAACAGCAGTTGAAGAGGGAAAGGAATTATCTGTCACCAGCTGAGGTCAGAGGTAATGTTATCCATATCTCCCCCTTGGGCAGGATATATATTGAGACTATTGACCAAATGACCTCCCAAGGGCAAATATATGAGCTATGCCGTAAATTCATTAGCACATATATAACCCTTGGACCTCCGAATGCTTCTGCTTAAATTTTTGATACACTCTCCCAGTTATGAATATTTTATGATGTATAAATTGTGAAACAAATTTAAGATATACAGTACATTTTTTTTTTTATAGATGTTTATATATAATTCTCACACTAGCAGTACCTAACCAACGGAATAAAATAATTGCAAATTTTTATCATAAATATTTGAATACATGTGTGTAGGAAAGACTTTAAAAGTTGGTGAGCAGTAGGCTTATATATGAGGTGGTAGGGTTTGACATCAGACATGCTAGTCTCCATAAATAAGAGCTTATGCTCTGCAGCTAAATAGTGGGTTTATTGAAATGTCTATTTTCCTGCAATGTTAATGCTACAGAACTAGGCAATTCCTTGCATCGCTATAAAGCATTTTCCATCAACCCATGTGTCTTTAAAAACTGCACACATAAGGCATAAATATTTGGAGAAAATATTCTGATGTTGCTATTAACAGTATGATACCTTTTTTTCACAGCGTTGCTATAGATCCAAATAATAAAGTGTGAATTTTCTTTTTTCTCTAGGGTTTATTTTACTCCAGTTAAATTATACAGCAGATGATTGACAGCAAAATCAACAGTGAGAATAGATAAGAAGTGTTTAATCAAGTGATGTAACCCTAAGGGTGAGAGTGGGTGTGTGTGTGTGTGGGGGGGGGGGGGGTTCTAACAACTGCTGTTTAATTTTGTTGCTGTAGCACCTCAAGGAAAAAGTATACCACTTTACTGATACACAAATAAACAAATGCACAGATTTTACCCTTGATTTCCATCCATAATTGCAGAAAAAGAGTTTTGTTGATTGCAGATGACCATGATGTTTGTGACAGACACAAAATAACGTCAATGGAGAATGTAGTCAAGCACATTGCAGTTTTTCTCAGTTTCCAGATCAAAATTCATGAGACTGTAGCCCTGAAAAAAACTGTGCATACCGATAAAAATTAAATAAAAAGTGCGTAAACATCTCAAACACAACCACAAATTTCCACAAAATAGTAGTTGTTCCTTCAACGTCAAAGCATATCTCTCAAACACAATTAATTACCATCCAATGTTGTTACTGAGTTTTGCACACATTACATCCTCTTAGCTTCATTGCTCATTTAATAATCAATATTATGACTGGTCAACTATGGTTACATGGCTGTCATGGTATGACCATGTCATGGAACATGGTTTGACTCTGAAGAAAGCTCAGCTAAGGGGGCAACCAAACCTCTATTGTGGATCAATTATCCATACCTTTATGAATGAAAATAGGTATGCGGAGGTTTTTCTTGTATGCACCAACAGTACACACACTGACAAAATATGTCTCTGTATGGGATCCCGCCACATTCACAGGTGAACGAGGCATTCTTCTCACCTGTCCTGAAAGTTTATGATCGTACTCATGTCGTTCCTTGGTACATTGAATGCAGTATGCCAAGTGATGCCAGGAGAAGCATTCAATGAATAGATAAGTCACAACCTTCAGTTTTCCCTCATTGCATGGAAAGGGGATATACATATAAACACACAGTGTCTCATAGGTTTTGTGCCAGAGCACAAAGGGTTGATCATTGCGAGGTTATTATCCTATTTTTTTGCACTGCTGTGGGATTTAAATTATTTTTCAATCACAAAATATTTCTGTCTTGTTTTCTACAAACATTTTCCCTAACCAAACGTATAAATGAACGTATTTCTCATTTGGTTACAATGATGTTGTTTTGATCGAATTTTGGAAGGTGATTTTGTTGTCTTATTTTTACAAATCATATTTATAAAAAATTAAAAAAAAGAAATACCAGAAGGGTTCCCATTGAACACATATATTGAAAACCTGCGGACAAACGTTGATCATTTCCCATCAGAAAAAATATTACTGTAATTTGACCTCCTACCTACTCATGGAGGGCTTTGGAGCACCATCTATTTTAGTACGTTATATTTTTTAGGAAATATCTTCTCTTTGTGATTTTTGTAGTCCAACAGATATACGTTTAGACAAGTTGTTCACTCTCCTCACTACGTTACTTTGTCACGAATTTCAGCTATTGGATTTTTTTTAGACACAGTGCTCCATTAAAATCAACGTATCTACCAAACTCCAATGTCGTAAATGTAAACAGAATGGAATACTAAGAAAGAACGCCCGAAAGTTATGACCATTTTAAAAAGGCTTACATTCATGTTTTAAACATGAAACGTTTAAACCTGGATGTATCCCTGCATAGGTTAACGATATACCGCTCAGCTCATATTAAAAGGGGAATGTCACATGGGTTTGTCTTTGGAAACAGACATTGACTTTGCTCCATTGGACTGAAAGAATATAATATCTGGAGGTCAAATGGATGTGGTAAAGCGACACACACACACACACACACACACACACAGATGTAAATATGAACTAGCGCAGACAAACGTACACCCACTCTGGATGAATCAAATGAACTGTCGAGTGCACAGAGCTGCAGCTGCAATAGCACACCCTGGTCCTGGAGAGCCAGAGAGTCTTCTGTTGTGTGTGTCAACGCAGTGTTGCAGAGAGGCCATTCAGGCTCCTTCAAACTCATTTCCGCTGCCTAGATAGATAAGGTGGGCCCTACAATACAAACCTTCAAAGTGGGCTCACATCATCCTGTGCGCTGTGTCCTTCACGTAACTGCATTATTATGTGGTGCAATGCTGCCAGAAGAGGGGAACACTCCTCAAATTAGAACAAGCAGTTTCTGGGAAAAGGCATGATCCCAGCAATGATGGAGCAGGAGGTGATTGGTTTGATGGTGAGGAGGACATTCTACTTAAGGAGAAGATTACTGGTTAGTGCATAATGCTGCACATTGGGCCGGAGGTGGCTGCTCGTTATTGAGGCAGGACAAGCGTAGGTATGTGGGTTGAGATGACATGATCAACACACCTATGCATGGCCACAGCCATTCCCCTGAGACAGTGTAACGTCTCCCTCTGAGTCATCAGTGACTGCTCCTGTCTGTCCTGGAGGCCTGCAAGGAGGGGGGTTAGATCGCTTGCAGGAGGTGGGGCCCTATGTCTATGTGTGCAATTACATTTCTACCTTATATACAAGTATTTCCCAGCTAGTTTGACTTAACTTAGTAAATATACCCGTAGTGTTAACATTCAAATAACCCATACTATATATATTTACCAAATCCAACACCAGGAGTAGCAACATCCCACACATATATATGCCCCATCTGGTACAGGGAACTTGTGTTTTTTTTGTTGTTCAGACACAAGTTTTTTTTTTGCACTTAGAAAAGATATACCCCACAATCATATTGGCTATATTAAAGGGATAATCACTGCACTTTGCACACAGTGCGCGTATAATCATATTAATTACGGTTAGTTTGTATTATGTAATAGTTTGCGATTATATGGAAATGTAGCCGTCTGCAGTTGCTCCAAGCAACTGCTTACAGTTTCTTGGAGGTTTGGGGTCAATCTGTGTTTTATTTATTCCACCTCCTACTTATAATCCAATTAGCGCCATGTGTTTCATGCATTTGTCATCAAGTAAGAGGAACCTTTTGCTATCTGTTGGAATTGGAACCGTGCACAGTATGCTGTATTAATATTAACAAGAAAGAAAAAAACACTCTGGTTACTTGTATTGTTACAGGAGTCCTACACAGGCATCAACAGTACCTGATTTAGAAAATCCAAACACCAGAAAAACGTATATTCCCAAAGAGAGAATCTGAAAATGAATTAAACTAGAACACCGGAAGTGTTCAAAACAAGTTTCCTTTCTCACAGTCTGGCTAACAACTTTTGAACACATAGAATCTGAGCAACAAACAAAACGTTACCCCATAAACCAGCTTAACCAGTCAGGAACGTAAGTTGAGATGCTGTCTCATACCCACTTACGTTCGTTTTCAAAACAAACTAAGCCTGTACCTGCCCCTTTCACACACTGTGAAAAGTTCATTCTGATATAAATATATTTTGATAAAAGTTCATTGTAAGCTATACAATTTTTATCGCGTGCACGGTAGGGGTTTGATTTGCTCTGGCCCTTCGAATATTATTAAAGGAATAAAAGGAACAGAGCGAATTTGGAGCATTGCATATAGACCTGAGGTTTGTGTCGACTTGAGAAAAACAGAGAACAGAAATCCGTGTCAGCAGTTCAGCACTGCCCACTGTCACTCTCAGGAAGTTGTGCCAATGTTAAAACCGTGCCCCGGTTAAAGAACTCATGCTGCTTTAATTTTAGCATCCAACTTGTAATCCATATAAACCAAGGCCAGAGCATTGCAGTAAAACAGAAGCACGCAGTAGGAATTTATTAATGCGGGAGGAAATTCTCTCACATTTTCACAAGAAAATGAAGGTTTTGCAGGGACAGAAACGCAGGACCATGCACTTGGGGATGGTGTCCCCATGCATTAAGACAAAAGGACCACAGCACTGGGACCTCAACATAAAGTTTCAAGCGTCTTCATTCATTTGTCCCCCATGATTTACGGGGGAGCATGATACAGTCTCGCTAGTTGCACGTCTCCAACAAAACGATGTGTGCACGCACGCACGCGTGACGAGACCTGGTGGAGGCTGAACAGTGGCAGCTCCTTAATGGTGCACGTGTCTACCCCTGGCCCGGCCTGGGTCAATTCCCGCTGGAAGGCAGGGTTGATGCACCTGTCCTGTGCGATTACGTGCATCCCGTGACGCAGTTTGGCTTCCCTGCCGGAAGGGGTGTCTTTCAGGGAACGCGTGATTCAATCCAGACAGCACACGCTGTCAGCACACTTGGGAGAGTGCGCGGCGGCGAGCAGCCCGTGACAGCGATGACCGCCTTCGCCAAACTGCCGAGAACTGGAAGGTATTTCAGCCTGGAAAGAACGGCGGCAGACTCCTGCAGGACAGTTCCCGGGGTCTTTTCCGACTACAACCCTGCATTGCGTTCAAGCTGTTTCCAGCCGGATGAATCTGCCCAACGCCGCACTGAGTGGCATTTTCTCGCCTTCTCCTATTCCTTCTCCACTTGTTCTTTTCTGTAAGACAGCATAATGAATTTCTCAAGCGGTGTGTCTCAGGCTGTGCCTTATCTGGAACAGGGCCTAACGCCTTTGCTACAGCAATGGTTGGTATTGCTTCCTTCATTCGAAACTATAAAACCGAGCAGTAAATGGATGCAATCTTGTTAATATTGATTCCCCCGATGTTAAAAATGGCCCTCAAAATATTGGATGCAACGATATCCCCTGTGTACCCTCTCTGGTGGGCTCTGTTTACTGAGCAGCATCTCCTGCTTGATCTGACCCTTTTCGAGCCAGCACAACGTTTCAGATAACACAGACGGCATTATTTAGGCTTTCAGGGGCCATGTGCTCAAAAATAAAAAGCACTAAAAGATTCAATTTTCAACTAAGTGTGAATATAATATTTGTTCTTTTTTTATGCGTGATTCATCTTATCCAAATGTTGTGCCTCTCCTCATACAATGACATGTTAATTTCAAAATACATAGCAAAAATACCTGAAAGAAACAGAGAGCTACAATGTGATCTCCTTGTTAGTGGAGAGGGAGTGATGCAGCTAGAAACAGCTAGAAAGATAACCTGTATAATATTCAATTGTTCTCATATTCCTCGTGTTCACAGTTAGCCAGCATTGCACGGCGACAGCATTTATTTTTGCCAGTGTAAATGTTCTGCCTCCCAGTACTTGCTGTGGCTAAAATAACAACATAAGGATTGATTGGAACCATGTTGCCAACGGTGAAAATAAAAGTTAATTTCCATTGTTATTGACAGTGAAACATATTTTCATTGGTAATTTTAATAAACTCAAGAGATACAACATGATATTTTTTTGTTCTTTAGAGATAATGTTAAAGCAGTTTCTATTTTCAAATGCTGAGATATTTAACACATTCTACAGTTGACTGGATTTGAGATCAGAATTTGACACCTCTGTTATCTTTGACACATCTTCTATTATTATGAATTCAGAATACTGTGAACAGAAGGCTGGATCTATGCTACACAACCAAATTCAAAAAGTCATTATTCAACAATAATGATTTAAAAAAGAGGAATGCTTCCATCAAATCTCACAAGTCAACAACTGTGTTCCAGATTATTTGGCTCACTGTGGTTGGCCTTCTGTCGCATTCCATTTCCTTTTTTGGTATGTATTCACGGGTAATTAACAGTTTGCGTTGGATCATGCCCTGCAGCTAAAGGCTATGCTCATTTTCTGTGCAACAGATCTGTTGTTCTGCTTTATTTTACTTATTGTATGCCTTGGGTCTGTGAAATGTGCAATAAAAACAAAATTATTATTATATCACTATTGTTGTTGTTATTATTTTCTCATTGATGCAGTATAAAACAACAGCGTTCAAAACTGTCGAAATTGTCCCCACAATGACGTCCCAGCACTGCCCAGGCATTTTATTAGGTCTCAGTTATGGTTTAGGGTCGCTGTTTTCTTCCTCTGACATTTTCAGAATTGACATTTTTATATTGCTTATATTTTAGCAGCTGAGTTACGTGTGCGTCCAAAGAAAGGTCTGCTTTAGCTCAGCCTTGAATGCCCAGACCACAGCAGCTTAACATGTCACTCTGCAGGAAGACACTCCTGTTTTTGTTTAGAATGAGTGGCATATATGTCACAAAAAACTTTTTGAAATAATAAAACCCGTAACGCCCTTACACGTCTTTGAGAGCCTGTGGGCATGAATCTCATCCCATAATTCTCATTCTCTTAACTCTGCAAATATTTTTAAACTCATTTACATAAAAATGGTGTTTTGGGACTTTTCCCCCGCTGACTCACCGTTCTTATCCTCGTCCCGGTGCAGAGTCACAGTCACATCTGACTCTTACTTTCACCCGCTTCTTCAGCCCCAAACTCTGGAGCAGGTGAAGTGGTTTCGGAAGCAGAAGTCAGTGCGGTTGCCGTGAGGACCGAGTGTGAAGACTCCTATTGTAAACAACATAGTGAGGAATGCATCCATCGAAATTACGATTAACATGGATGAGAAAATGATCAAAACAATCACACTTTCCCCATAATATTAGCTTATTCACTGTGGTATGGGGATACATTTCATGTATAATTTTAACATTATCTATAAAATGCATATTCTTTAGTATTATATAAATTTCCCATTAAAAATGCTTTTTTCTTGTCTTTTAAATATTAGTACAAGATTTATAAGAAGCACTTTAATATATACTCGTTAGGCTTAAAATGATACTTCCTAAAGAGAAGACCATTATTCTCAGTGTAATATATTGATGTCCCCTGCTTTTTGCATCTCAGAATGTGCCATCCAGTCCTGCCTAAACAAAAGACCTGGATCAATCAAAGCAGTCTCTGTAGAAGTTTCCTGAGTAAATCCATCATTTCAATATTTTGTTTTAAGAATGCAGGGATAGAAGTGAAGTTGCCAAAGCAATCTGTCTCCATCATTAACGTAGGATTGGGCTCTGCAATGCCTGACAAATCACTGAGCCCCTAGTCTGAGTACAACAGATTGGCTCATGGGAATGATACCATTTCTGAAAAGTGCCTGATTTCACAAAGAAACTTTCAGTTCCTTTGAAGGGGCAGTTACATCACATTTACACCACACTTTCTGGTGTGATTTTAATTTATTTAACCTAAAGAAATCATCTGGAAAAGATAGTCTATTGTAGCTAATGTACGGGACGTGGTTCTAAGTAGCTCAGTTAAGTAGCCAGTTAACACGCTGCTTCAAATGTTGATGTCATTTTCCATGACCGGGTGTCTGGAGTGGCGTTGTAGGTTAGGCTTTAGTCAGTGTTGGATGTACTAGGCTACCAGCACCCTCTGTTGACTTCCTGTAGGCTAGAAGTCCTGTCTGAGGGATCTCCCTGCCCTTCAGTAGACTCTACAACTCCCGCAGAGTGCTGTGCGCCTGCAGTGTGATAAATGCTATTGTGTGACGGGCGGGTTGATGGACCCACCTCCGGCTTCCCTCGAACCCCGGGACTACAGGCATTCTTGCCAGTCGTTGAGACTAAATACGAAATTGGTGGAAAAATGTGGAAAATTAAATTATGGGCATTTCCAGGTCTTTTTGTTTTTTCTTATGATAATCTCAATATCATAGTAGGTTTTCAAAGCCAAGGATATCTAATTCTTATTTTCGTTCCACGATCTCCACCATCTGAACATGGTAAAAAAACAAAGCTCCTTTCTTTTATCCTTGTGCAAATGAAAGTGCTAATACAAGTACTTAACTTGATGTTTCGTAATTTAAGCGAGGAAAGGCATGTTAGTCAAATTGCATCAGTGTTTTGCGACGCTTTGCCTAAACGCAGATGTGATACGGTTTCACCTCTGTTATCTTTGCTCTGAAATATTAATCATGAATCATCAATCATGCCATGTGATGTCACACATTCAAATAGTTATCTCACTCTATTGCTTACTGGCAAAGCTGCTCTTGCCAGTGATCGGATCATTTCCGACACGGGAAGCATGTGCCCGGGCACACTCATACACTTACTTTTGTTTTCTTTCTAAGATGAATCCTTGGATTTTCAGATCTTTGCAGTCAGAACAGGGAAAAGAGAGAGAGAGAGAGAAAAAAAACATCAAATGATCAGAAATTGGATCGGTATTCATTCTGGGTGAGCCGTGGATCAGTCAGCCCCAGTGCCTGGTCGGCAGTTCCAAACGCCATCAGGGGCTCGGTGTCTAGGCGGGGGTTCAGGTGATCGAGCACCGTCCTCTGCTGTTGCTAGGCCTGTCGGTACAGAATCCGGTCCCTCCCTACCGATACTGATCTCGGAGCTCCGCTGCCATACAAACGAGCTTTTTTTATCACTGCGCGCCTTCACCTTTTAGGTTATCTCCTTAGGATGTGCACTAACCCAGAGAGATGCTTATGGCTTAATGTTACTCTTTTCTGCTGTTTCCTCTCTCAGCGGTACAGCAGCAGTGGTCCTCTTCGAGATGATTACAGGCAGAGTGTGCTTTTACATCCGCTAACTGACGTGCTTTGGTTTTTGTATCTTTGTTAGGATAACATTTCTATCTGTGGTAAATATCTCCCTATTTTAGGGCTCAGTTTGACAGCTATGTTCCTCTGTGCCTTCGTCAGCCAGCCGTTAGTGCCTCCTTCCTGTTTCACACATCACAAAATATGTTGCAGAGAAAACAGTGCCTCACAAGTGTTAAAAATCCAATCCAAAAACCAAGGAAACATTTGCATTATTTAACAGTGAGCAGAGCAACTGAAAATATGCTGTTCATTGTCATCCCCCCTCCACATACATGCAGTTTCCAATACACACAGAGTGAACCAGATGTCTACATGATTAAATAACACAAATGAGTGGCTCTGCCGAGGAAGGTGCTCACTCAAATGCAGGCTTGGCCCTATCATTACACGCAGTTGGCAGAGTGCTGTGGGGGTTGCAAAGAAAGCAGTTGGTAGGGGGGTTCCCCAAGGTTCCCCAAGGGTTCCCCCTCCCTAAAAATCCTGCATCTCCGCAGGCTGATCCTTCTGTAAGGGCTGTGTGTTCTGCTGTGTGTTCAGTGACTCATTTAGGGCATTGAGACGGGTTTATGATGAAGCTTTGTAGCAATAGGACAATTCCTCATTGGAGTTAGAAAGATGAAACATTATTCATGATTCATGATTTATTTTTTACTACAATGGTGTTGCATTATATTATATAGGGGTACTTACAATGCAAAAAAAAAAAAAAAAAAAAAAAAAAAAAAATATATAAAAATAAATAAATATATATATATATAAGAAATCTGATCCCCATTTAGTTTTCTTCATGTGGGGGAGTCAAAGAAAAACAAAACATTCCCTCAGACATTCTCACTATCCCCATATTCCACATTTCAGAGGTCGGAAACAAGCCACACTCATTAACGTTAATTTAGACACACAGACTGCAACTACAAACAAAACTGGATCCAATAATGTTAAAGCCACTTAGCTTCGTTTAGCTCGACGGACGACTCAGAAGAGCATGTGCGATACCTCATCGACTGCAGTAGGCCTGCCCTGTGGTACGCACACATTTCCTGGAATCCACCCAGAAACCGTGCTTTCTTCTCTCCTTTCCAGTGAACGATGCTGCCGCTCTTCGCAGCCACGCTCCAGCGGTGTGGGAGGTTTCAGGAGTCTCCCGTGATCCAAACTCATCTCCAACGAGAGGTTAAACCGCGCCAGTGCAGCCAGAGGTCCCAAGGCATCTCTGCCTTCCTCCGCGGAGCCTCTCACCCTTCCAATCAAAATCAAGTGCAGAGGGAAATCACTGCAATGTGAAAGTCGGGGAAAACAATGCGCGCCGTAATCATCCCGGGATTGACCTTTAGACTGAACAGATACACACGGGAGCGATGTCAAAATTGTTCTTTTTGTGCCCCAGTGGGCGATACCGCATGCACTTTAAGCAAGATAAGGCAAAATTACTTGCAATTTGTTTCATTCATGGCTTGATCACCGAATTCAATTTTATTATTAAAAGTGCCCTATTCAATCACCAAACAAAGCCAAAAGGCAGGTTGGTGCATAAGAAATCAATATGGAATTTCAAGCTACACTTAGTTTTGTTATAACTCAAATTATTACTTTGCTTTTCTTAATAATGCGAAAACAGAATCGCAAGTAAAATTAATCTTAAACAGTTATTTAACTTGGTTTCCTTTCTTGTCAAGCATGCATAGGGAAATGCATGCATTCTAGAATGATCTATTTACAATAATTTAATCATCAAATCACTTATATCATTATAACTGCACTTATACCATGGACGTGCTGTTCAGCTCATAATAAAGTTTCGGACCATGATTTTAGGAAGAGAAGCTAATCATTTTAATATGCAAAGTGCCACTGAATTGAATAAAATATATTTGACCAAAACAGCCTTTTAAATTATGTAAAATAGTTTCTTTTTTGTTCTTTTTCCTTGGGAATTCATCCAGCAATTTGTGTTTAATTAGTTTCCTTATGTGCAATCGTCGTGGGGCTCTCAACAAAGGGTTTCATAAATTTTATACAAAAGAAGGGCTTGCTGACATAAATTCTCCACGTTTATTTTTAACAAATATACAATTTTTTTTTATACCTCTTTTTGAGCCCGGACCCGGTAACGCAGGTTTCGAAACTAGCACACGTCTCCTGATTGCAACCGTGCAGTCCCGGCACTCAGTTGGCAGAGAACCGTCTGGGTCGGGGACTGGTGAGAATCAGCTGGCAGTGTCATGGAGACGGACATGCCTATCCGTCAGCCGGTGCTGAACAGCACTATATTCTGTCAAAGGAACAGTGGGTTTAAGGTCATTGGATATGAGGACACCAGTCGTTATTATTTACCCTCCCTGTGTGGGGTGCAGGGATTATTAACCATTAGTAGAATTAGCAGTTCAAACTTGGGGAGAATATTTTAGTTACTGCCAAATCCAGTATAAATAAATACATAAATACATATATATATATAGTGGTTGCTGTTGTCCTAGGCAGAAACAATAACTAGCCAGAACCTAGTCCCCTGTAACACACAGGTTGAGTCATAAAGAGAGCAGGGACACTGGTTTATTGATGTTGGTCACTTTCAGTGCTTTTCTCTCTTCCTCCCCCTGAGGTTTCCCGCTGCGACTTTCTGCATTTGGCGGGGGGAGGGCGGGCAGAGCGTTTCTCGGTCTGCGGTTCTGCCGATCGTCTGGGAGACGTGGACAGAGGCGTTGCCCCTGGAGAGAGAGGGAGAAACGTGTGCTATTTATCATGCCCCTGGAGACCGCCGCGGCGGACACCAGGTCAGAGCTGATAGCCGCTATCCTGGGGGAGGCAGAGCAGCTGCTCACTGACACCTCGTTCCACAGGGCCCTCAGCCCACCCCATTTATGTCCCGCTGACCAAAAGTGGGAGCGGTCAGCACAGCTGAGTCCACCAAACCATTTTACGCTACGCAGAAATGTTTGGTGTTTGTGGTCATGCTTGGTGTATCATATAATAGTTTGAAAATGCTGAAAAGCCGGTTCATTTTACTGAGTTTTTCCATTTCTGTCCCAATTTTCTGGTTTTGCTGAGTTGAAATCCTCCACCCGCCTCCCTGTCTCTGGCAGCTCCCGGGCCGGACACGCCCTGGGGTGGCACAATGACCCTCCCTCAAAAATCTGGTCGACACAAGGAGCCGCCATTCAAACAAAACCACGGAGACAAGCCTTTAGATTTGTATGATCCAATGCTCCTGTGACATTTTCTGTTTAAATTTGCCAGCCAACTGCATCCATGAACGTCTATTAATCCTGCAGCACGACAAGTTGTTTTTTCAATTTCACCATTTCTTCTATTGCCTATTATCTATTTGGAGAGACACTTGACTTGTTGCTGCTGGATTTGCCTAGCTTTGAGAGAGGGAAAACACAAATGAAGGTAAAATTCATACACATTAGTAGTACACAGTCCTGTCCCTGAATCTTTGTGATGTAGAGAATGTGTTAATATCACTTGATTTGATATAGGGTCGTAAATGATAAAAAGCAGCCAAGGTGTTCTTGTGTGTCTGTCAAGCCTTGGCCAGAAAAAACCAAAGCTATTGAATAGGGAGCTGTCTGGCTGTATTTTATGTCTTGTAGATCTTCTGTTGTCTCAGCACAGCGGGTCGCGAGGAGGTCACCCTCAGAGAAAAGCCACCTGACGGTTCCGCTCACACTCCCTGCTCTGCGGTACACCTGAAGCACCCGCGCGGAAGGAGTCGGGGCTGGCAGGCGGACTGACGTCTGGGTAATTGCAGTGAGCGAACGCGGTCTCCCGCGTTTGGGCTGGCGTCGTACGGCTCCCTTTTAGGCGAGCGCAACACCCCCCCCCCCCACCCCCCACCCCGCA
>JAOVYW010004880.1:0-12739 GCA_025775045.1 Hiodon tergisus | reverse complement strand
TACAAGCAGCTAAACGCCTAAAAACATACACCACAGCACCCTACCTTGGTATTTCTGTGACAGCGTGCTGCAACATGTTTGATAAACCCATCAATGCAGACGCAGATTGAAGCAAGTTCTTGACATGAGGAGGTCTAAATCACCTCGTCAAACTCAGATTTAGTGAGCGAATGGGGAGGTCACGGTTGCCTGTGGGGCCAGGAGCTGCATCCGTCGGCTGTGCAGGGATTGTCGTTCCCACAGGACATGTCCTCGGTCCTCCGGGGGAATAATTACCTCATGTTATCACACTTATATTTCCTACGTTTTCTTCGCCGCTCGTCGGAAGAAAACGCCTGGTGAACAAATTGCAGCTTTGCATTATTTATCCGTAATTTCAGCCCGTCACTTCTTATCTAGGAGTGTTTAAATCTTAAGAGCCTTTCGGTTGCTGTTTCTTGTCAAACTTACAGGACCGTTCAATGGCAACGGGAGATTAGAGACTGTTTTTTTTTTTCTGTTGCCATGTACAGTTTGTCTCTCATTCTTCTAGATTTTTTCTATTTATAGACTCTGCACAATCCCTCTCATTGTGATGGTGGTAAATCCTGCCACATTTCAAACAGTGATAGAAATCTTTCCCCTAAGGAATGGGATTTAGATATGCTTACTCTATTATAGGCTTACTCCTCAAATTGCAAAGATTTACCTTTCTTTTATCTCCTCAAAAACTGTTGAACTGAAGCAGAAGCCTTGCGAAAAATCTGAAATACTTAAGTCAAGTTAAGTTAAGTTAAGCCTAATAAGTTTTTAAATGCCTCAATGGATACTGGAATTTCACCATATAAATCTGTGTGGTGGTAAATGCGACATTGGGCGGTGCAGGAAATGCTCATACCTATTTAAAAAAGCTCCTTGTGCTCTACCGTGCTCAGTTTGGTTAATCCGTCCCAAAGCCAGCGGACTGTTTCAGGCGGGTTCTGGCATTGTTTCACCGGCCCCGGCCCGCCCCGTCGATGGAAAACAGACTCCAGGTGACATGCTGACTGGAGTTAAGGTTGATGTCGCGATAACCAAACAAGTTGACACTAGGGTTCTCCTCACTTCCCGCCACCACAGAAAGGAGATGATTAACACTTGCTGAGGTTCATTCTCTAGCGCTGGGGGCGCTTTGCCCAGAACAAGAGCACAAAATAAAAGACATCACCTGAGTTTGTAACCAATAATCATTCTTATTTTCTCTCAGGTATATGCCCAGTGAATCGCAACTCGATTGAGTACATGCTATCCCGAAACGGAGTTGGGGGCGGGCCTCTCATCTCTCAGATACCTCTTTATTCCTTGGGAGGTTATTTCTGATGGAAAGTGTGTCCAAACACGGACAGGTGTTCAACAGTCCTGACTGTCCGAGCGTGATGCCGCTTAAGGATTGCTCCATAACCAGACGCGTGTCACTTCAATGCAAAGAGTTTGTGGAATAACCCAGCACGTTTTAGAAACGACGTGCGCGGTTTCCACGGGCCAGGTTGAGAATGCTGACCACTGGGTGTCACCGTGCAGAGAAGATGTACTTGAAGTGCAGCGGCAGATTACAGATTCGGTAATCACCACTTGGGTGCCTTTATCGAAGGATGTGTCTTTCTGTCTGCATCTGTTGTTTTTGGTTTCATGTTCTTCATCACAGTCAGAAGACCATGTGCCCGTTTATTTCAGACCTTTCATACTGGCTGAGAAATATGGCCATAATTACACAGATCAAACAGACGGTCACATTTAGAACAGATGATTTTGTGATCTTCGGTGTGTGAGTGCTCGCATCTGTGTGTGTGTGTGTGTGTGTGTGTGTGTGTGAGTGTGTGTGTAGGTATGTATGTTGACAGATGAATTACAGTGTTTTAGAGCTCCAAGGGATCAATATACTAAATCCTTTTAAGTTAAAAGAACAGTTAATCAATGTCGACTGTCTGTCACGCTGTGACGGCGTTTATCCTTTCTGCTGCATAAATTCCCTCCGTTTGGCCTGTTTGCGTATTGCCCCTGCATTCTGCCGCTCTATCACTTTAATGAGGGATTTCTTACAGACTTCAGGTTTTTGCCGAAGTTGAATATCAAACAGATTCCCCGTTGTCATCCGAAGCCTCAGGGAAGCCTAAATGCAAGGGAAGCGATATTTCATTTGCGCAGGGTTCTTGTCGTGACAGTTAATTTTTTCTTGTCTGAGGTGATGATTACGATAAACAAAAATTGCGGAAAATGTGTCCCTTAGGAAAGTTCGTAAATCTTCCTCTGACATCGGCAGGGTCACCTAGGATCCCCGAGGTGCAGTCTGGGTAGAATAATGAGGAAGGATATCTACGCGAGCTAGGGGCTGGAGGTCAAAAAATGTGGCTGAAGCTTTGAAGATACAATGTGAATGACAGATCAACTCTGGATATGCCTGCAGCTTAACTTTCCATAATAGATGGAAAGGTTTTAATTCAATATCAGGCATCAGGGTAACGAGGCTAATTTTTATTTTATTTTTTAAAATAAAATGAGCTAAATTTTTAAGTCAAATGGGGTCAGAAAGACAAAAAGAAACAGCGGCATATTGGTTGGAAGTAGTATTACCCCAGTGCAGCTGCCTGGCAATTTGACTATAATGTAAACTCAGTGTGAAATGTGAGAGACTAAATGCGCTCCAGCACGCAGTATACGGACCCTTTATTAAAAAACGTATCCACAGATGTGTATGTCCGCCAGGGTCCAGCTGTCTCTCAGCTTTCTAGTGGCACTCCCCATCACGGCCGCCTTCTGAGCGTGCACCCAGGCGGTAGTTTCCTCGCTCTTTTTGGGAGTCAGGGCAGACGCGTGTTTAACAATAACCATAACAGCAGGTGGAGGGTGGAAGATTAGAGAGAGGAAAAAAACCACACACACACGTTAGGAATTTGCCGTGGTTTCTCCAAAGCTTTTGCCCTTCATGTTCTTCCGCCTCGGTTTAATGCTCCCAGTAAACTCAAAACTGGAGCGGATTTCTAAGGGCAGAAAGAGTGGCCTTAAATGGTAATGTTACAGCGATGGGTTGCTACTGCCCACGCCCAAAACCTTCCAAACTAACTATTTCCAGAAACACCTTCAACAAACGCCCTGCCCTTGGAGGTCCTGTCAGAAAGACACATAAGAAAACGCTGAAGTGGTTTACCTTTACGCCCATATCCTGTAATGACCCCCCCCAGGGTCCCGGATGAATGTACTTGTATTTGTCCTGCGATAAAACACACCCCAGACCATACACACCTAGTCTGGGAATCCACGTTCACGCCTCAGGGAAAGCGTTTTGGTTCTTCAGCGGCCCACGCCATTGCACGTGGGCTTAACAACTCGGACTTAGTGCCGGAAATGTCAGGCACTTGAGTTTAGACGCTCTTTATTTTTACACTGAAGGCATCAGGACGCCCCAATAGGACAGCTCTCTTCATTCTCCGTGGCCCATCCATCCAGTCTGAGTTCAGGAGGGCTGTCGTCTGTCTATCAGCCTGCCACAGCTGTTTCTGTGCCTTCGGCTGCCTCTCTGGCATGTCTCCGATGTGAGCTACATACTCATATAGACATAAGGGGGTGGAGTGAGGGGTGGGAGGGGGGTGTTGATTGGGGTTTTGAGAGATGCAAGTGAGGAGAATACATTTTACATGCAGATTAAATATTTTCTTGTTTCCCCTAAAGAAATGGAACACATTTTCGTAGTTCACAAGGCCCTGTACAAATATTTGTCTGCCGCTGATTCACCGCCGACCCATGGCAAGCGGAACTCCTTGAGAGAGAGAAGGTGAACCTTCACTAATTAAGTGATAATATTGTTAGGTCCCTTACGGCGAAGCTGGCTCTGGCTATGTGGTTGCAGTGCACTTGATCGTTTTTGGTTTCTGGGTAGAAAATGCAGTGGCCGATCTGTGCCCATCAAAGTGCTGAGATGTGCAGGTTCGGCTGGCAAATTTCAGCGCAGCGATGAGAAGAAATGTTTACAGCCCAGGGCTAAAGAATTAGATGTTGAGGAATATAAGTAAGCCACCCCCTAAGAAGGTCATCCTTAACTAACGTGAACCGAAATGTGTTTTTGTTTTTCAAAAAGCATGCAGTTTGGATTACTTTATCGTGGATTTACGTGATCTTGACATCTGTTTTGGCAGGCCTTATGGAAATCCTAATGGCTTTCAGCTCCTTTTACCAATCTAGTATTGTTTAGCTGCTAGCTAATTGCTAAGATTAACACACCTGTGCTGAATTAATATCCATAGACACATTGACACTTCTTGGCTGAGTCAATCGTAGTTGCTCCTGGATGTCCAAAGCAAATTTGTGTTCCGTTTTAAAGTGTTTCATGTCTAAAGACATGAAACCTAGCCCATTGGTTTAAACAGATTGCCCAACGTGTTTGAAAAGAGATTCACTGCCATTTAGACAGATTTAATCGGACTGCTCCAATTTGTGGAATAAACTGTTCAAAAGTATGTTCGGGTATTGTATTAAACACATTTCACTTCAGTGACTACATGGGATCAGCTGTATTTTATTACTACTTGACATGAATATTTTGTAAGTATACATTGCAGACGCATTTATATTGCTGATACATGGCATTTTGCAAGCAGACACATATTTGTAAGATATTGCATATCTGCAGGTCTTCAGGTTCACTTAGATTTTTCTAGCTAAGAGATTAAATTTAAGAATAAATAGTGTCTTATCTGATTTTCTTTTCTACCTGAATGTCCCTGAAATGTGAAGTCATGTCTTCAACAGAAGAGGGGCTTAAAGATCCAATAGATTAGTTACAGCTATCTACTTCTGTTTAGCCTTTTATTTGGCTTAGAATACTGACTTGCTTGTATAATAAATGTAATAATAATAATGATGATAATAGTCATCATAATAATGATAATAGTCATCATAATAGTCATCATCGTCAGTTATATGTACTATCATTATTGTTACAGTTATCACCAACTTGACAATAAGCAATAGATTAGCAATAATATTTTTTGCATCATTGTCGTTATTGTCATGTTATTTCTCATATTGTTACGGTTTTTGCGATGTGGGGGAACGTGACGGGTGTAGAGAGTCTCACCAGGAACACAAGTAAGGTGATGACAAACCATCTGTGGACGCTAAGAGATTGCGTCAGCTTTCGTTGGATTTTTTTTGCGATGCCTGGAAACATTTCAACTGCATTAGTGTTTCTCCTGCTTCCATTTACAGGTGACTGGTGTTAAGAGCTCAATGATAATCTGCCTGGAACATGTTTTTCAGACCTGGCAACTGTACGTTTTTTGTTTTTTTTTCTCAGTGTTTCACAGTGTTCTGAACTTGTGAACCTTGTTGTGAGGACTGGTGTTTTACGCGAATGTGCATACGTAACTTTCACAGCCTGCAGTTTGTTCAGAACACGGTGATCGGCTGTTTGAATTCATCCCAGTTATCTTGCTGTGGGAAGAGCAGGACTAGGACCATATATGTGCTCTTCGACGCTCTGGTTTTGCTGCATGCCTTGGATTCAAATCTACAACTCACATCTATAACACCATGCGCAGCCTAGCTCAGCGCTAGCAGTGAATAGCACGTTTCAAAGATGAAGAAGTGAAGTTCCATTCCTGCCTAGTCTTGTAAAAGCCACACCTTTGCTGTGATACTGTGGACAGCAACCATGGCCTTTTAAATACTTCAGTCTTTTATAATCTCATACCATATCAAAACCAATGTATTGGAACATTTACACAATAAAACTAAAATGATTATTTTAAATATATTTAGCTGTATTACCACTGCCATTACATTCATGTGTTGTTTCAAAGAATGAGAAACAACCAAAGTACATCGCACACGCACACGCACACGCACACACACACACAGAGGACGCGTCAGAAAACACTCAGAAGATATTAATTATTTAAGTTGGGTCCTTAATGTATTAACGAGAAGAGGTAAGCATGGGATGTGTCTGGGCTTAACGTAACCATTATTAAATATTGTTTCTGCATGGCCACCCCATCACAGACATCTAAATGCCTGTGACCATATGTGTTTTTACTTTAAATTAGTCCATTACTCTATACAAGTTTCTATCACTGTTAAGTATTTCATCATCTAGGCGTTAATCCCCATTTGAAATAAAACTCCCTCTGCGTGATCAGGTGCACATTCTGTCAATGTAAAACCTTTCAATTTCTATCCAACCGAAAAAAAATGGACACAACATCTTAATGCCTTTGGACTGAACTGCAAGTGTCTTCTTGGGGTTTCCTCCAAAACTGGTCCCAGTTTTGCACTCCTCTGGAAGCCATGAAAAAAGTCTGTCTGTCTCCAGGTTTTATGACCCTTTCCACCAGCTAAGGTGGTTAGACTCTCCTGACCCTTCCTTGCATTTACCGTCAGTCATAAAAAAAACATGGAAAACCTTTGTAGTTTCACAAGGGAGGAAATTAAAGCCTATGGGTTCAGCAGAGTGTAAGAAAAAAAAAAAACCCTTTCGTAGAAGTCTTCTCCTTATGGGTGAAACTGTTACAGCAAGAAACATTCTTTAAAAAAAATTCTGACATGTGATTAAACTGGTTATTTAAACAGCCAGTTCTTGTGTGTACTCTAATATAAAACAAATTTAAGAATGTGCTACGAGGGCTAAAGTAAATGTTTACCAGTTTATCATCTTCCTAATTCCACATGCCTTCGAGACACATCTATGTTATTAAGTAAATAATTTTATTCAAGACATGGTATTTATTATTTCAAATAATAGCAGGAAGGATGTAGTACAGGCAATTTGCATATCAATAAGGTGATTCATAGTACAAAAAATTAAATATGCTGGATAGAAGAAAAAAAACACCTACTCACCAGTGACGTTAGGAATGCTTTATAAAAACGGTTATTTTGGGATATTCTGATTTGTTATTGGCGATCCATTTTTGCTGCATTGCTCCTAGTAATGGCTGATATTGATATATTCATGTTTGTCCGTTCATTCACTGTCAGAGACATGACGACAAGTATAATTAAGAATATTCCAACGCAACCTGCAAACAATTTAAGATCTTTGTCAGAAGCTATAATTGCAGTGAAAAACTGGGGAACTGTATAGTCAGACTGTGATAACATTTACCAGCCCTGCTGAATCTTTTTGCCACAGGCTAATCTTAGTGATTTATGCGATAAGCTTCTAGTAAAACTGTCATTTGTGTTTTATATATTTTGCAAATTATGCCAAAAGATTATAAAAAGTCCCCTATCATTTGTGTTTTTTTATTTGTACAGTGAGATCATTATTGTTATAATAAAGTCACTCTATAACTCTACTGCACTTTAAATTAATTCTCTTAAAAATACTATACATAGTAAGGTTTTACATCCTATTAATATTTTGCTATAAAAACCTGGTTAGGTAAAAGTAAAAATAAAAATTGTAAATTGCCAACAGTGTGCTGTCTTTATATTATTTTTTACAATTTATTACATCGTATGAAGGATCGTGTCACCTTGTATTATATTCAAGGGCACGGGATATGCCACTGGGCTTTTTATTGACGCTGGTACGTTTCTTGTGCCTCTCAATAGCCGCTGTAATCAGTTTTACGACTGATAAATCATTGAAATGATAGCTTGACAAGATAGCTTAATCCTTCTTTTTACCTAAGTGTTTAATATATATTGTAAATCTATTTCGAATGAATGTGTTATTAAGTAATAGTATTTGTTCGTATTTATGGGCATTTTCATTATAGTTTTTTTACAGAAAGTGATGTCTTGTTGGGGGTTTATTCAATGTGAATTTATCTGGAGTAATATTATGACAGTTCCTTAGCATCTCAGAATAATCACATGAATGTTAATTTTTTATACACTACCTTAAACATGATTTATGTCCTGAGGAGAATTTCAACAGTTTAGCATAATAAAGCTCCTTCTGGAACAGGGTCACCAAAGTACTGCCCAATCGGAATTTAATGAGACAGTAGTTAGCTCAGTGATTAGCATTGGTGGCTCACAGCGCCAGTATCCTGGCTTTAAATCCAGCCCAGGTCAGTCTTACTGAAATATGAAAGTTCTCCCTGTGTTTACTTTGGGTTGCTCCAGTCCCTGAGACTTATCAGGTGATGTTGTGACTGCCTTTGTGAGCGTATGGCGTTTACATTTATCTCCTGCACTGTGTACGCAATTTTATTTTGTTTTCTAACTTGAAGCAGCTTCCCAAAACAAGCATCCTCTTGTCTTTGCCTCTCTTCTGAGTTTGGTTTACCCTCAGAACCTTTTTCTTTGTCTCAGTCTATGCAGAACCCGGGAGAGAGTTCCCTGACCGAACTGACGCAAAACTACTGTCGAAGCGTAACTAAAATGCCTTCAATCATTCGGCGTCTTGGGAATAAAAAACAACCAGTTCTGGGTTTTATTTTCTCATTGCGCAAGCAGTGGGACGAGTGGGTGTCTGTTTGGCAGCGTCTTGAGTGAAAAAGCAAGAAGGTGCTGAGTAAAAAACCCTGTACTTGGCCCAGATGAATGTCCTTATTTCCCGTGACGCTCAACCATGAAAACCCTTTCACATGTCATTTGTGTTCATTAAACAGTCATTCATTGAAGATTCGTCTTCTTTGGTTGGTTCTTGAGCTGCATTTGAAACAGACCATATACTTTCAGTGCTGCTAGCAATGTTATTATTAGCGGGTTTTAAGGGCTGATTGAATTAATTAAAAGTTGATGTATTTGAATGACTTGTGCCTATCTGTGCTGAGTAAGTAAAGAGTAAATGAAAGAGGATTTAATTGAAATAATTTTTCAATGGAAGGTTATTGTGTGGGTGAGAAAACAATAAGATCAGGCACTGTTAAACAACTTGAATAGGATTCCCTTGACCTATAGTGGGTTTGCTTGTTATAATCTACTGTGGGGGATTTATGTTTCATCATGTTTAAATATGACTGATGTTCCCTGGCTTAATGGATACTAATTTTAAAAACCTTCAAGGTTTAGTTTGAATTTTGGTTTCATGGCTGATAAAATAAAATCATTTTGTGGTACTATACTCCTATCCGATGTTGTTTCCCCCCATGGACTGTATATTGTGGCTCCCCTTGAATGAAAATGGCTCGCAGAAATGTGCAAGTTGTTTTGACTGCTCAGGGTTGTCTGATTTGCTTTACTTGCGATTTTACCAGGATATGGCTTAAGAAAAAGTGAGAACAGGAAATGAAGAAGAGTTCCGGCGAAGTAGTCCCTTTGCATTGAAAATCCCGGGTTGCCTAGACTGTAACTCTCTGTTACCCAAAAACTCGATTAGCCACAGCACATGCCGAAAGAGAAATGGTTAACGAGTCCGCGGAGTACGCAGAACGTGATTCACACATGCACACATGCACATGGTCGCTGCCATGCTTTTTCATTTGGCTAATATTCACATGACCTGGCTGTTGTTAGGTCAAAGCGGAGTACAGAGAGGTGTTGACACAATTGTTACCATGGTAACTATTTCAACTAAACTAAATTGCGATATGTCATATACATGGACCTGTGGAAACTGCGGGGGCAAAGAGAGGAACAGGAACGAGGATGAAGAGATTGTGTGCTGTTTATAATGTCTATACAGAAAAATTAATAATAAATATGTTTGTGTGAATGTGTATGCACGTAGATACGTCGGTTTTTGTGAGTGTTTGCTAAGGAATGTTACTTTGTTAATGGAACACAACAGTTGACATAGTATCTCAGCTTGTTGGGGATAAAGGGTCATCCCAAGGGTGAGAAGGGAGGTTGGCGTGACGTCCACAGAAAAAATTAATCTAGTTCAGTAGAGTTTATTAGCAGACTAGGTTGTCTTTTGCTGATCATGTAACCCACCTTGGGAAACTGAGAAATCACCATGGCAGACAACAAAAAAAACACTCATTATATATATATTTTTGAATATATTGCTCTTTTTTTTTTTGTTTGCCAGAAGATTTGTTGTATAAAATTCCTCTGTATCAGTCCTTATCAGACTAAACGGAGTTTACTGTTAGTGGCCCACAAGTTTGTAGGCTGTTTTGTGATGCACAGATAATAAGCTAATTAAAAAGATGCAGTCTCTTAGTCAAGGAGTCAGGGCTCACCAGTTCAGAAGAAGGAACCTGAGTGTTGGTTTAAAAAAACCAAAACCAAAAACATAAAGAAACATAAAGTGTATGGTTAATCGTAGACGTGAAAATTTAATCCAAGAGACCAAGTTGCCATCTGCTTATGGTAGGAACAACACTGTTTCGTCCATAGATGATCTACGAACAAATGACTGGTCTCTGAAGCAAAATGTATTATACTTCGAGCAACATGATGAGGAATAACTTGTTTTCTTAGTCATCACCCTTACCCAGAGCAACTTAGTTAAGTTATAAAGCGATTAACACAAATGTACTCAGCCAAATCAAGTCAGGTTAAGTACTTAGGGGTACAGCAAGGCCACACTTTGGTCATGAACATGAAACCACATGGTAACAAGTCCAGCGACTCAACCACTAACCCCCCTCCTGCCCTATAGCCCTGTGTACAGTCTCATTTCACCTTCACTGCCTCCATTGAAACAAACCCTAAACAGTGAAAAGTGTCATCTGTACTTCAGTTCAAAGCACACATTAACGTGGTCTAACAATGAGTGAGTCATCCTCCCTTTTCATGGAGACAATGATTTTAAGGACTGATGGCAACTTGTAAACACCTTCACTAGAGGACAAACAGAGAAGCATTGTTTTATACAATTGCATAACTGCTTCTATGAACTTTCCTTATGGTGACCTTCCTCCGTGCACATTTTGGCTTTATACAACAATCTGGTCCACTCAACCAATCTACTCAGGATATTTATGTATGGGTGAGTGTCACAAGTCAGGAGGGCCCTCTTCAGCGCGTGACCATATGTAAAAGGCTGGTGTGGCATATGGCTGAACTGTTGAATACTGCCAGTGCTGATTCGTGAGGAAGCAAGTGAGTGTGGGATTGTTCGTTTAGGGATCAGATTATCTTTGGGCTGTCTCACTCTTCTCCTCTCTTCTGCCACTGCATTCATGAATATAAACAACAACGCTAAGCAGGCAAAAACCATCCCCTCATCATATTGACTGGCATATACTGTACAGTAAAACACTGATAACGTCAATCTAAACAAACTTGTGTCAACAGTGGCTGGCTCTGACAACTCATGTGATTCTCCCATCAAGCTCAGTTCAAAGACCATGTCATTGATTGGATACCAGTATAAATTCAGATTTTCAATCTTAAAATAAAATAAAAAATTATATATTAAGTGGACAGTCCCCTTGCATTGCCTGGTGTTGAAAGGTTTCTGATGAAAGAGAGAAAGACTCACAAAAGTGGCCATGTTTATGTGTGTGTCTGCTGTGTTGCTCCACTAATCTAATGTGTATGAAAATGTGAAAATATTACGCCTTAGCTAAAAAGACCCCCGAGTTTAATTGTTACCCTGATGGCTCTTGCTATCAGAGCTAAGTGGCTGTTCCTGAAGCCTCTGTGCAGTTCATGGCTCTGAGATAATTTTGAGCTCCATAACCATTGGTACAGTATTACAAGCAATTCATCTGTGAAGGCCACATTAGACACTGTGGGTCTCCAAAATCTGTAATAGGAACTGCTGGGATGGTCCGGGGAATAATATTTGAATTCTTCGAAGGTACTTTTATTGCTTTGGAACTGTGATAACAACAAAACATCAATAAGCATCATGATCTGCATATCTTCCGTATTACTTTTATATTACTATTCACAATTAGTTTTAAATGATTAATGTTTTTATTTATTTATTATTACCTAGAAATTAAGACACATCTGTGATAAATCTTTTATCGCCATATGAAATTCCTCAGCATATACGCTCGATAATCTTTGTCAACCATAAAATTCATGTTAGCAATAAATTCAGTTAATAGCCAAGTACAGTTGCAACAGTTAGCATATTAGACAGAACATTACAACTAAAAATAGTTATCATTAATGTACTCTATAAAGGGTCACTAATAATGTATTAGTTTACTGCCACAAAAATGATTATATAACGCCTGTGATGTTATTATACAATGGTTCGTTAAAAATGCAAGAAATTGGTTTAGCGTCAAACAAGATACAACAAGATATCCATTCAATTTTGTCATTGGCAGAAAATAAAATCGACTGGATGTAATGCCAACGCACCAGTGACAGAATGTTCAAATTCAATGTCAAATTAATATAGATAAATACAAATGGTGTCTATTTTTTTCAATTAATATTCTTCATTTGCTGCTGGCAATGCCCTCACCATATGTGGCATTGACATGTGTATTTATTTAGTGGAAATCATGTTCCACTCATTGAGAAATGGCAACACGCTGATTCTGTGTGTGTTTTTGTGTGTGTGTGTGTGTGTGTGTGTGTGTGTGTGTGTGTGTGTGTTACTGGGCAAATAAAGGACCCTGCCCATCACACGCGTTGGGCCATGCCAAAATGTGCTCGACCTAGCCTCGCGTCGTCCACCACGAACGTGAATAAACTGCTTTCCTCTCGGTAAGGTTGAGGGTGTGAGAGCGGAAACACGTTGGCATTATTTGGCATTGCAGCACACTCCCTGCCTACGTTTATCAAGAGGCAGACTGAGCCATATGTCCTTGCTGCGGTTGTTTGGCCAGCTTCTCTCTGAACGTCTCCTCAGGCAGGTTATTCAGTAGTGCAGTGGTTACTCAGAACGTCTCCTCAGGCAGGTTATTCAGTAGTG
>JAOVYW010004877.1:0-12742 GCA_025775045.1 Hiodon tergisus | reverse complement strand
TATAAAGTGGTTTATCTTTCTATCGTAATGCAACAAATGACCTTTGTGATAATCATATGGAAGTTCAGAGAAATGTTCTTAGAATATTTTTTATTATTGGTTTTCTTATCGCTGCAGAAAAAGCTAATTATCGCATGAAACTGTATGGTTATGATGGTTTTATTTATTATTAGTCTGTAGGTGTCACATTGAGATCAACAAGCCCTGAGGTTGCAACGCAGCCCTGAAACAATTTGGTTTTGAGGGCCTCGTTCATGTAGCTCCCGGGGAGCCTTATCTGAGCCTGGGATGATTCTCCGGGTGAGATATCATCCTGATTTTTATATTGTCAAGCTGCTTGACATTTCAGCATGCCCGTTGGACCGGATACTGGTCCCTGGTGAGGCTATTACACTGTGTCGCTGAGAGGGGACGCAGTAGGTACCGTTCCAAAACGCTTCGTTTGACTCAGCCAGGGAAGGGGCACGCGATTTTTTGCCGCCGGGGCAGTCTCGTCGCGCATTCATTCGGAAGGAAATCGATGGGAAAGGGTTACGCGTGATTTGGTTCAAGGGTTACCCGAGTGATTGATTGCCTCGGGTCTCGTTAGGGTATTTGCATTTGCCAGACGAGCCGTCAATGCAAGGACGCCCGTTATCCAGAGGGAGACAGAACAGGGGAGCCTTGGTGAACAAGATTAAAAATGCAAACTGAGTATGTGACAGTGTCAATTTTGAAGGCCCCCGCTTATGATCACAGAAGCCACGGATTCGCTTGAATGGCGGAATAAAAAGAACAGGATAATTGCCGGGGCTGGGGGTGAAGGAGGATGGGGTAATCTGTTTGCACACATCCCTTGTTATCTGCCATGGCATGAAATTGTCCACTTTCCACTCTGCCGACCAGTCCCATTCACATGTTGGGAACCTTTCGCGTTTGTCCAAACGGTAACTATTTCTGGCTGACTGTCTTCCATAGGGGTGGGGACATGATCGGGAATTCAGGGAGTCCTGCAGACCCTCCCTGCACCACCTGGAGCACAGTGTTGTAAAACGCGGAGGCCTGGCGGAACATGGACGATTAGTACGGTTTTCCTTCACTCGTTTGTGGAGAGCATCTCACATCTCTTGTGTTCTCAGACACTGCTGCCTTTGCCCCGAATTATCCGAAAGAACCACACGATGGGGGACCTTACGGCCCAGAAGAGATCGTTGTACGCCTGTCCATCTGCAGCCTCGCTGCGACGACCGCTCCACAAAAGCTCCTTTGGAATTCTCCCTGGGTTCAGCCAGCATGCTCAAATCCTTTCATCTGCGGTGGCCCATTTGGACTCTTTGTTTGCTCGGTCGTTATCACATCTGTTGCTTCGGCTGTGCTGAGGGTGAACATAAAGGAAGTAGGCAAAAGCAAGGCAAAGAAAAAGGCAATATGGATGGAAGCAGGGAAAGAGTTTTGTGGGGGCGGCAAGGTTATGGGTTGAAAAGCAAGCGGGATTGCATAGACGACTCAGGGCAATGGTAAAGATGATGAGCTGATTGAGGTTCGAGGATAGGGGGACGTGAGGAGGAGGGATGACGTGGAGTGAAAAAATGACAGAAAAAGAACAGCAGGGACTGGGCAGAAATTGGAAAAGACGTGATTGCGTTTAACGTTCACTTCACTGTCCTCTTGTTTGTTTGTTGCCAATACAGCTACGGTAATGGAATACATCAGCATCACCGTGAGGTATGAAGCTATGCTTGGATCAATATTCAGAGTAGCAATCCATTGGCTCCAGAAATCTGAAGTACGAATGAGGCACAAAAGGAAACCTTCAGGCAATGTGATATGCCGGTGATATACATTATTGTAAGACCCGGAATAAAGGAAGAAATACACTACTTTTGATCGCTCGGGTCTCTTGTCACTTGGAAAGGTTTATTTGATAGAGTTTGAAAAATCAGTTTGATAATTCACCTGTGAAACACAATACTCGACACAAATGATGTCACTTGCTGAATATTCATGGGTGTATACCTTGCATATTTACTAAATATTTCTATGAAAAATATATACGAAATATTTACAAAGGCAGTATAATGAGACTGGTAATGTTCCTGTACAACAGGGGAATGTAATGGCACTGCTACGCTCAACAATCAATCTGCTAATGAGGTGGGAGAGATGCCGTCCTGTTATTGGTGGCAGCATCTAGCTGGCCTTGCACCGGCTGCAGACGGGACAAAGACAGAGACAGCTTGGTCTTGAGATCCTGTTCCTATTCCCGGACATGCTAAATCGCTCCGTGATTGGGCGCCCTGTTGTGTGCTTCAAGCCTCAGTTCTCAGACCAGTGGAGGGAACCATTGTTTTACAGATAGAGTAAATTAAAGAGACCGTACATGTCGTGGTAATATTGGTGACCAGGGACGATATTCCATGGAAGAGGCAGCAAGGTCCTGCTAGTCAGCTCATCTATCTTTTGGTTCACTTCCTCGTTACCAAGGCAGTGAAAGCCCCCAGTCAACACTCTGAGGCGCGATACTCCCCTTCCCCTTAATGCGAGTGTCATCGGTACCGCTTGCATCGGGGGTTAAAGTCTGTTTCTTTTGTGGAACCGCCGGAACGCCCCACTCTAATACCGGGGCTTCACGTTTGATCATGCCGCTCGGTCTAATCGCACGCTGCAGGATTCTACGGGAATTGAATTGTCACCAGCAATCACTGTGATCCGCCGGGACGTGTCAGTCCGTCGCTGTGGCGCAACGCCCCCTTAAGTAGCTACCTCCAATCCCTCAGCGTACCTCCGGCTGGTGCGACCAGAAAACGTAACAAGGGGAAAGATGTTGTTCCTCACGCCAACGCGATGTGCTACATTCCCTGGGGGGCTCAGCAGACGTCGGTCACAATTTGGTTTCCGTGCAACCCCTGGTCGGCTGTAGCCAGAGGCCCAGTGGAACAACCAGTGACAGAATAGCTCACAATGGAATATTGAATGACAGAATAGTGATGGGATAGACAGAGATGGAATAGATTTGGTCGCCTCTTTCAGCAAAAGGTAGCAGGAAGTCCACTCATGATTTCCTTTTTAAGAGGGCACAACAGATGGATCGTGAAGCTGTTTTTTTTCTTCAACTTCTGTGTAGTTGATTTGCTACAATGTCTATGTTAGCTGTCCTTTGAGTGAAGGCACTTGAAGAAAACACAGAGAGGCATATTCACTCCAGGCACTATTTTTTGTTATACGTGCTCTTTATTGTTCTCGTTTCCTGACACCCAGTCACAAAGAAGAGAGAACCGGGGAAAGTCTGAGCCAAGAGAGGTACTGAGTCACAGTGATTCTCCGAGGTCTGACATCCCCAAAATAAATCACCATTTCTGTATAGAGTTACCAAAATGATTGTGATGCCCCCCTCCTCCTTTCTTTTCCCATCAGTGGGCACTGCCTTGTCCCGCAGCAGGGCAGACCATCTGATGCTGGTTGGTAAAACTTTAGGTCTGCTTTTTCATCTACAGTTTTCTACACCAGCATCATATGTCCAGTCCCCTGACCTCCAACACGTTCATACTGCTCAGGACAAATCATGCTTGTTGAATGAAAACAAAATGTTCTTGCACTGACAGCGAATGTATGGTTAGGGGTTTCCACAATAGAATTCTACAATAAAACATTTATGTGTGACTTTATAGCTTAGAAAGTGCATCGTTATATATGGAGTGCATTTAGTATTTATCATAAAGACAACAATAAAGGGCTTCTGATAAACTCTAACCGGATGTCGTCATGAGCACTGAGCAATGCATTGATATTGATAACTAGCATTACGCTCGGATTAACATAGAAAAAGCCATTTAGTATCGCAGTCACAGCTGAAACATATTATTTTACACCCTTATGCTTATCTGGGGCAGCCTGGGGCAGCCTAGCTATTCGCAACCTGTGTCTCATTTATATAGCACTTTTTTTACAGGAGCATTTCAGGTCAGTTACTTTCCTCCGGGAAATAACCCACCTGGAATATCTAATTCCCCCCAGAAACTCTGGAAATGAACGGTGCCCTAACTGCTGTTCCACGCCTCGTTCGATTAGGCAACCCACGATTCAGAAACACACGTGGGTTAGGGCTAGGGCTGGGATTAGGGTTAGGTCTAGGGCTAGGGCGTGGGTTTTGGTCATGGTTAGGGTTTCTGTTTTAGGTTTAGGGCTAGGGTTAGGTTTGGAGTTTTGGTTAGGGTAAGAGTTAAGGTTTGGATACTATGCTCCATTTTCCAAAATTTTGACAGTCTGGGTATTTTGTTTCTGTTTTTCTTTAATTTTCCTGTTTCCACTCCTAAGATTTGAAGGGAGACCATAGTGGAGGCATTTTTGATTCCTTAAATTGTAGGTGTGTGGTGCCAATTTGGCCTTAATTAATTTGCCCAATGTTTCTCAAATGCACAATTGGTCACAGCTTTTGCAGCGGATGACATACATGCAATTGATTTATTTATTTATTGATATTTTTTGTTCAAAGTGGTTGGTTTTAGTTTTTAGTTTTTTTACAGTTGCTGTCCATTTCAAATATTTGTGCGTGGCTTTAGGTACGCATGGGTTCTGGTTAAGGTTAAGGTTCAGGTTAGGGTTCGGGTTAAGGTTAAGGTTTAGTTGCATGCTCCCACACACAATTGTAGGAAATAAAGCAAACAGTACAAACAATTGCACCGATACATGCTAAATGTGTAAGATAACAAAATTTAACGATGCAATTGCACATTTCCCTAGCAGACCTTAGCACTGCACAAATGGCCCTCGTTTGCAATCAACACAGCCGAGAAATTCATTGAAGCAAGGAGGGTTAAGTGTGAGGCTCAAGGGTACTGGGGCAGTCCGTCCACTCACCCCTGCAGGGACCGGAACCCACCGCCTTCACAAGCCCCAGTCCAGTTGCACAACCGCTGGGCCTAGGATGGGTCATCGCTCATTGTTATGTGTCGCCATCCCTACAGCAGTCGAGAGGACTCACGGCAGCGTAGCGTGCGAGATGAGGGGGCTGGAGAGGTGCGATCTCAGACCACGCTGATGCTAATAGATGAAGGCGCAGTCGCGTCCTCGAGCTCCAGAGAGCTCACTCAGAGAGGCGAGGAGAATGCTGATCGAGCCCCGCTCTCGCCCGCATTAAACAGGGTTAAAACAAAACGATCTGCGATCTACGATCTTGATCCTTGTCATCACGGTGTCCTGCTCCCCCACACGTGACGGGGAATGACGCAGCACTGGAGGGAGAACGCAAACCCAGAGTGAGACGGAGAGGCGGGAGTCGACGGAAAGAGTAGCTGTTTTTGGGGGAATTAAAACAAATTCTTGGGTTTAAAACCCAGAAAAATTCATTATCTTGCGATCAAGGTCCGGGTCAATTTAATTTTCTTCCCCAATTTCCTTATTAAGAGTCTATTTTTTATTTATTTATATCAATTTAATAAAAAAGTTTTGGTACTTTTCCAGGTTCACTAAAGCCAGACCTGCGTTCGGATTTAATTACAATTCCCGAATTGAAGCTGACATTTCAATTTGACATTTCAATCCTTATAATCTGCTCCATCCGTTGGAGAATTGTCTCTAACACGGAGCTGTGGCATTAGCATTGTCATTGCCGTATTCAGCATTACACGCCCACATCCGGATCCTGCTTACAATTATCATGCATATTGAAAAGCTGGAGCTCTGTGTTTTTTAACTGCAGTAAACTGCCTTTACCAGGCCCCGTGCCTTTATCTCCACGGCACCACAGCACGGGAGAAGATTAAAGTGAAACATTTTGTTTGAAGATGAAGCAACATGGCTTTCGTGGGGGTTTTCGCATGGATTGCCTTAAAATGGCCAGCGAGCATTAATCATGCTTAAATTCCTTTGATTCGGATGGACTTTTGTGTGATCCTTGGGAAAGTTAGGCCTGGATTGTAATGAAAACCATTACGCTTTCAGCCTCGCAAAACGCTAAATACAAATAATGCATTCCTTCATTACCAGACACGTGGCACAATTTTCAGCGGTCTGGATTTAGTAGGAGTGGACGAGGTTGTGGGATCGTAAATCGTAATTTGTTCATATTCACTATGTTGAGTTAATGCTAACCAAAATATATTTCTAAATGGAATCCATCTGCACTTCCTAATAGAATGCCTCCTTGTGCTATTCGTTTTTACCTCTGAACAGTAATTATTGTTGTCCACCTAGCTGGTCTGCCCTCATTGGCATGAGTGAGGTCTGCATTCTCGCCACAGAAGGCCCTGGGGCACAGAGATATTGGATATATTGGCTGGATATGAGATAATAGTAAAAGGGTAGCTCCACAAATGAACCCTTTCACTGCCATTTCAGGTATTTCTGGTGTATCATGAAGATGGTAGTAATTTAAAGAAAACACAGTTTTAAATGTTTACATATTTTATAAAGAAACTAATATTTCTCTATATCATCAATTTCAGTTAATGTTTTTTTTTTACTGAAATTTATTCTTTCTTTTTAATGTTAGGGCCTTCAGAAAAGGCCTTGCTAACTCTGAGGGACCGCCACAGGTTTCCAGCCACCCCCCCCCCCCCCATTACCCCTCTCGTGTAAGTGCACTCTGACAGTATCCTACTGGATCGGCCCTAATGGAGAGCTCAACACAGAAATGTCAAGTGGTAATTACAGAAGCCACTGATTTTTGCACAGTCGGTACTCCGTTGTTGTGATACCGCACAGCGTTGTGACAGTTCTCTGTCACACATGACCTTACCGTCTGGCGGTGGCGGTCTGTTTGTCCAACACCCCTAGGTGAGTGGTCGCGTAAGTGTCAAAACTGCAGGACAAGACTGGCGCGTGGGCCCTGCTTGTTGATGTAACGCGGTGGCGTTTGCCATCCCGACCAGAAGACTCGACGTTGAAGGCTCTAGTCCTTCAGACGGGGCCTGCTTGATGAACCGTTTTTTCGACTGGACTGGAAAGCGAGGGACTCATGGATTGCTTCAAAGGGCTTCATTGCTCTTTACTGTGCTGAGGCGTTGTGGTTTTGAGGCAGTGGAGATTACTTCCCACTGACGTGGAATTAGTCCTGCTTAAAGTCAGCAAAACTGGATTGTGCGATGCGGATTCTCACCAGTTCCAAAACTCCCAGTGGTGGCGTACCGTGTCTTTAAAGTCAGCTGGTCCTATGAAGAAAGGAGGGAATAAAAAAATGTGGGTCGATTGGTAGGGACATTTGAGAGCAGAATAGTTTTGCGTGTCATTCAAGGAGCTTGAAACCAGTCACACAGAAAAATGTATTTACTACACTGGAAGGAATATGTTAAGAATAACCCTCAGTCCCCAGAGGGATGCGGGCATTCGGACCAGGTCCTGTTTAGCAGCACTGCAGAGCTAGGGTAGATAGCAGTTCTCCTGTTTCTGCACAGCTCTCTTTGCACCCTAACCCCCGACACCGCCTTGTTTTTCCCCCTCCTCTAGCTGCTGCGCCCACCCCTGCTCCCTTCTTTCCCAGCGATGAACCAGTCTGTAATGGTCAAGCTCCTTGCCTCTGCTTACGCCTTCCCCGCGTCTGTGCTCTCTGTATCTCTGTATCCTTCTGAATCCCAGCAGGCAGTCCTGTAAGCAGTGCCTTTATGAAAGCCTTTGCTTTGCTGGGAAATCGCTGCCGGGCTTTGGAACGCCACAAACCGGCCTGCTTCGGAGAGGCCATCAAGGCTGGGATGGGAGGACAGCCTGCTAATGAAACGGCAGCCTCCAGATCGCAATCATCGTGCAGGTCCTGTCTTCATGCTGGGCCGCAGTGCGGGAGGGTTGCACAACTAAAACAGCGAGGGTTTAGCTTTGATGTCCGCGTTCATTTAAAAACGCGCATCTCCCCCACCATGTGGCAGGCTGTCCAGCCTTGCGCGTATAAATAAATGAGAAAAATCAATTAGGTGCACACATTCGAGGGCTCTCTCACTAAGTTGTGGCACCGACTTTTTCTAAGCACAAAGAAAAGATTCACGCCACTGATATAATTACAGCACAAATCCTGTGATATGAGGATGGGACAACGGCGACAATTTTTCTGTTATTGCCAAGGGAATGCTTTGTGTTTGCAAACCATCGCTCCATTTAAAACGACTAAAGATTTTACCCGCCGTCTGGGAGAGAAACAGAACAAAAACATATAATCTTTTTAAAAAGTTTCTCTGTATGCCACACGTCTTTAGAAGTATCCTCATAGTTCTCTGCGTAAGTAAAGGAAAACAGTAATTAATTATTGAGTAGAAAGAGAAGCAGAAAACATGTTAAGTGAGCAGGAGATGGAGATGGAGAGGAGAACTCTCCTCTATCCTGCCTTTCCCTTTGGGGTATTTATTTATTGATATAAACAGGAAATCATTTACGTTAGAGACAGCCCTCTGCAGGGGTTATTTAGCTTGTAGTATAAAAACATATCTTTCTCCTTAGGGAAGCAGCTCAACTACTGAGCACGAGAGTCCTAACCATCCGCCACATAATCTCTCTGTTTAACTTCACGTTTCCCACCAAACTGTGTTATATCCGTTCTATATGTGATCTACCAACAGTTCTCTCTGTGGCTGTTCAATACAAAGGGTGATGACTCAGTATATCTCTGGTCCCAGCAGTCATCAGTAATTTGTTTTATTTATTTATTTTGTTTATTTCAAACCTTTCTGCCGCTCATTTCGGCGTTCCAATAGGCTGACTAGGTGGGGGATGTGCACGGGTCGCGTGGCCACCCCCCTGTCAGGCTATCCTGAGTTGGCCGCTGGTGCTCTTAGTCACGGAGTGCCTCTGTGACCCCAGTGGAATGGGTGTAATCAAGGAGCCCTCGCTCTGACCGGTTAGCTAGAAGAGGGACAAGTGTCTGTGTCGGTGGTGGGGGGTTGAAAAAGAGAGAGGAGGTTAGTGTACTGTGCCAGGCACCAGAGTGAGGAGGACTCCTAAAATTACCATGGCAACCTGTTTAAAGATCGGTCCCCGATGAATTAGACCTCCTTTGGTCTGAGTTCTAAAGGTCCGAATATAGATTAAAGCAATAAGAAGCAAAACGTACATAATAAAGAAACAAAGGTGAATACATTGCCTCAGTGAAAACCAGTCATAACCTGTGTGTGGTGCACAGGAGCTACGTGTAATGACTGATATCAATCTACGATGTGGGCTGAGTTTTATCCCTCCCCCGCTGTCAGTGAGCACCAGGAAGGGCTACCAAGGGGTACTTGGGAGTGCCATTTGAAAGGTGGGCGGAGATAGGGATGGTGGGTTGATAGACAACTGACGAGCCGACGGAAAGCACAGGCGACCTCTCGGTAGTTTCCTGTGGCTGAGCCCGGATCAATATTAAAAAGAGTAGCTTAGCCGCGTGATTCAGAGCCGCACTGGGGGGGATGAGTGCTGCGCCGGAGAGCCATTAGGACCAAAACGGAAACACAGCGGGAGTCGGAGGGCGACGTTGCTGGTTCCCGGCGCGCGAGAGCAGAGGCCACCGTCTCCACCTATCTGAAAATGGAGGAGGCACGGGGACGTGGCGCGGCGTCGGCGTCCCAGTTCAAAGGGTCAGGTCACTAAATAACGCAAAATCCAGATGTGTTGCCCGGGCCCTTCGTCTGGTCTTCCACATCACAACGAAGCATCTAACCTCCTTCGACTTGATGGTTGCAGGGCTAAGAGGACTAGATTCTCCTTCTGCACATATCTCTTTCCGGTTAGGGCTAACTGCTGCTGGACTTCCACTTACTGGAATTCACCCTCGTATATTCTCTAGTCCTGTCAGCCATTGCAGGTCATTAGTCAAACAATCCGTCACGCTCTGCAGTTCCTAACACATCCATTTGGTATTCACGGCGTTCCGGTGAGGACACTACCCTGTGCTTCCCCCCCGAGGATCCCGTACCTTATCCTCAGTCCTGTCCCTACAGATAGATCATGGCTGTCTAATGCAAGAAGAAGGCAAGAAGGATGTTTCCTGGGAATTCAGCAGACATTTCCCCAAAACTGCCCTATGGGATCAAGTTAGATCCGGTGGCCATTTTGTTGCATATTCCTGACTTAAAGTATTACCTGCAAAGAAGACGAACTGTTGTTCTACAAAAACAGAACCATTATCCCTGCACTGTACAGGGAGGGATTATGTTAGGCACTTTGAATATCACACATCGCATTGACATCACATCTACAGTTGTTTTAATGGCATGAAAAATGTATCAATGCACAGCAGTCTGCAACACATAAATACTGAAATGACCCTAGCACAGTTAACAAAGTGCCTAGGGTTCTAAAAAGGTGGTTTTAGACAAGTGGAGGGCAGGTCCTTAGTCGGGGAATTGCACAGAATGCTGTTTTTCGATTTCCTGTAAGGTTATATGATGACAGAAAAATGGATGACGAATGAAAGGATGTTTACAAACTTTGGTTTTAGAACTTTTAATAATGAATATGAATTATCATGCGTTTTGAACATCAATGTTTCACATGTGTATAAGTATTCATATGAAATATCGCAAAATGTAGGTAATGTTAATCTGCAAATATGTTTTAAAAGATACAGAAACATTGCATTTTTAACAAAATACAGCTACATAATTGTTTTACAATATTCTTAAACAAATTAATGTTTAAATATAATGTAATGACATTTTTATTTGCTAATGTACTGTTGTGAAGATTGTTTTGGATGCTTTGACCCTCCCAGTAGCCTGTGTTAGCTCATTTTATTCATGCTTTGAAGGTAGCACAGTTCTAAATAACAAAAACAGCCGCTTTTTACGCTGCAATAATTGGGACATTTAACAAGTAATCCACTTCGAGTTCATCCTCATCTGACACGCAGCCTCCACAGAGCAAGTTTTTGATAACATTGTTATAGCAGTCTGAATTTAGCACAGGGAGTTATGATTTACATGGTTTGTCTTCAGCGATACCCTTTGACATGCATTGCCACCATTGCCCACAGCTGGTCCAAAGGAGGCAGAACCCAAAAGCAGAACCCAAAAATGGCAGTGTTCTCCAGCCGACGGTTTTACTATACCGAAGACGGAGGCCTTTAATCTACAGCTGCCTCTCCTTATCGCAAGCACAAACCAGCTAATGCCAACATCGGTGTTGGTGCGGGATGTAACAAAGCATTAAAGAAATATTAAATTAAAGGATTATCTGCTACGCAATGGACAAATTAACAAATTAACAATGCCGTTGGTTTTGCTTGTGATCTAAAATCATGGCGATGTGTATTGCCAAGTGAATTCGAGCCTTCGCGGACAGCTTGTTTTACACAGATGCATGGATTTATACCTGTGAGTTGCGATGTACTGAATTCCATTGTATTGGTTTAGATTGGGTGGGACTGAATTAGATCAGATTGAATGATTGCCATTACAAGCTTCTGTGGTTTCCCATTGCCTGCAGTATATTGAGCCGGAATAATGCCTGGAAGGTTCTGTGATGAATTTCCACAAAATAAATTAAACTTTTATGCATGCACAAACAGTATTCATGAGGCTCTAGGTGTCTATTTTTCTTTAGTTCCCCCATATCTTAACTAAGTTAATTGCTGGTGTCTTTTTGTCTTCTACAACAAGCTCTTCATATTTGTTCCTTCTTCGCCTGTGGTAGACCTCTTTGAACCCATTAGAAGAGGGATCTAATTAGAGACAGGTTTGGCGCATTGTTGGTTCACCTTCTTCGCGAGCAGAATCCTAAACCCCAGAGAAGCTGCCCAGGTCCTGGATGGAGAGCTCAGAAAGGCGTGCAGTCTCGATAGGCGTTTTCAGTCCTAAAATTTATTTCACTTCTGATGCCTGTTCACCCTTAATGCTTTTTTCCCAGTGACTCTTCCCCCGACAGAAATGAGCGCTGGCTCACTGTTTCTTTTGGTTTAATCTAGGGGGCAGGTCTTCTTCTTCTCGTCAGTATACTTTAGGCGTATTTTTTTCAGGCGTATATTCATTTCAATGATAGCCTGCATGTTAGGCATGAGACAATGCATCGTTGGATCACCAGATTGTTACCTTAAATACAAAATTGGTCGTCTTGATATGGTTTTGATTCGGTCGGCGAGTTAACCAAGTATCAGAGGTGGGGATTGAACAAACCGTGGAACAGCGTGAAATCATGTTCTGTAGCCACTAGTGAGTATTACAGACAGTGGCTAGGAGCTACCTGTTTTTGAATATTTTTAGACAGTGGGGCAATCTGTATGTTCATACTGTCGTATCATTGGCTGTGGTGGCAAGAATGCTTGCTATAACATATTCAATGTATAATGAATGGATTTTCAATTAACCTTACCAAAGTGCTGCTGCTCTGAATTTCATTATAAATTGCTTTTAAATGTATAAATTTAGCTTGGAACAATTTATTGCGACTAAGAAATAAGTGTGATATAAAAAGCTTATCTTTCCTTATCTGCAATGTTTTGCAATATGCATTGAGTTGTGGGCCCAGTATAGTGATTCATATTGTATTGCGAGAACTCAGCGTTGAATTCGATTTTACATCGTAATGGTTGGTAGGAAGCAGCTTTAATAAATGCTATTAAGGGCTCGACGCCGATGATGCAAAAAAGTAATAATTAAGTACACGCACACACACACAGACACAAGAACCGGCTCCGGGGGGAGGGGGGGGGTGCTCCATGGTGAAAGAAGAGGGCTGGGATGCCTGCCGTAGGATCCCGGCTCAAAGAGACGTCAACCTGCTGAAAGAACGCGGTCTCACCAAGGCACTCGTTTCCGCTCCAGCTTCGATTCTCTGCTCCTTTCATCTCGTGGCCCTGCTCTCCCTGGTC
>JAOVYW010004876.1:0-12743 GCA_025775045.1 Hiodon tergisus | reverse complement strand
TCTTAACGATTATTGGACTGGATGAGCCATCCTAAGGAGCCCTTAGGTTAGTGGGGCGGGCTCACTTGTAGTCACATTTTGAGGTCAAAGAGTTCTAACTAGCTCGCGTTATCTCGCGGTTGGAACGAGAAAACCGTACAACACGCTGACACTTTATTCTGGAAAAACTATGGACGTCTATAATAAAATATTAGATTACCCTCAGTTGATGTATGGAGGAGTTGCAGCCACAGCATGTGCTGCAGGAGCCTTAATTTACAGAATTGCTACGAGGTAAGTACGGCGAACAAATGACAAAAAGGCCTCGCGCGCCGAATAGGTGGAATTATCTATGCTAGCTGGCTAGCTAATTTACAAAATTCACACCCATGATAGTTCAAACACATGGCGCATGTTAGAAATTATAACAGTCAAGTGGTTATTGTTGTATTAAGCATTATTTTGTGAGGTTTACACCCGTTGTTTGTGTAGCATTTAGTCCGGTAATGGTCTGCATGCACGTTATTTGTGTAGTTGGCTCCTTGTGTGCCCTTTCAGAAAATTATTTAAATACAGACATGTCCGTTAAAGCGTATTATTTTATTTTCAGAGAATAGAGAATAGTATAGACAGATTAACTAATAGCTCGTTGCTACTGTACGTTCGGTCTGCCGTGTGATGTTCTGTCCCACAGGCTAACTAGATCATTTAACATGTAATTTATGTTAGATTAAACCACATTGTCACATTGTGTCCTGTTTTTTTTCCATATCAAACTGATCAGGTTTTCTTTGGTTATGAATATGTGACGTTGTTTTTATTCGCAAATATAGTTTTGCTGTATTGCTGCTTCAACTTATTGAATCAAAGCGACCTCTGTCTGAGTCAGATACCTAAAATATGCGCCTGAGAAGGGAGATTTATCTATCAATTAAAGTGTTACAGCAAACCGCTGTTATGAGTTGACGGTATTGAAATTCAAGTTAGGGAAACGTTTTCCTGCGATGTTATTTACTAGGTTGTTATGTGTAACAACAGTAGGTGATCTTTAAACAGATTACGTCGATGAATGTCTCTTATTTTTAAAAAGTGGCCACGGATAATGGAATCTTAATGTTATTGCCAAAAGGTTGGTCATAGGCTAGTAATAAAGCCTTTTGCGGTTTCTAAAAAAAATTGTGTAAATTGGTCATTTAATCAAAACTCAAGTAAATGATTTAATTTATAGAAATAAGGGCTCTTAAGAAAATGTTCAAAACCAGGAATCCAGTTCTTCTATAAATGTACTACTTACTTGGGCCAGTGAGTGGTTGTGTGTTCTATTACACTGCAAAAAAAATTTTAGGTGCAAATTATATTTTGAAAAATTCTTTATCACAATTCTCCCTTCACGTTTGCTTAACAATAGCTGATTGCACTGTATGAAAATAGCATAGGTATTAATTTAATACTGTACTATAGATACCTTTAGGATGGGACATTTGTGTTAATATCTAACTTCTCTTTCTTTATTATTGTTGGTAAACTAACCTTAGCAAATGGGCCTGTTGGGGGGGGTTATAAGTGCTGTCTGAAAAGGTTTCTCTTTGTCTTGCAGAAAGAAGCCCACACATGTTAATGTGAACTGTTGGTTCTGTAATAATCACACAGAGGTCCCCTATGGGAACAGAAACTGCTGGGACTGCCCCAGTTGTGACCAGTACAATGGTTTTCAGGAGGTAAGGCATGCACAGAGAAATTTGTTTTATGGCAATGTGTAATGGTTGTAATATTTATTTCTCTTGAATCCCAATTTTTAGTTTATTTTTAAATGCATCTTTGATAATCATTTGTGGTAGTATAGTATTAAGTGCTATCTTTGCTATTTTGAACATTGCTATTTCACAAGCAGGTTTTCTACTGCAGAGGGCTGGTAGCAAAGCATAAACCCAGGACCAACTGTTACAAAATCCTGAAAAGGCCAAGGAAGGAACATCAGATCTCCCCACCTCCCCTAATGATATGTGCTTATTTGGTGGTCTAGAACGGTGACTACAACAAGCCCATTCCTGCCCAGTACATGGAGCATCTGAATCATGGTGTCACCGCTGGCCTTTCCTTCCCTGAAACGGCCAAGATGCAAAAGGGGGCCGACTGCCAGATGCTCCTATGCAAGAAGTGCAACAGCAACCAAGCTCTGAAGATCAAGAAGTTGGCCTCATTTGTACCTCGGGATGAGGTATTTGGCATATATCAGTGGGAGCTTTTGTTTTTCTGTAAATATGCTGGAGTGTAGATATTGTACGCTAGAGTGCGCATCGAGTCAATGTTTTTACATGAGAGAAAGATAGTTGAATTAAGTTTAGAACAGAGAATGTTTGGCTCTGAAATTTGGCAATCCTAATGAACATAAATGGGTCTGGAAACATGTCAAGTCAAGAAGGTGTACTAAAGTGTTTTGAATTGCTTGTAACTCAGGTGTACATTAATGACACAATGTTATATGACAGGGTACCTTATACCCTTCCACTTAATTTGGCTTACAACAATAATAATTATTGCTATTAATTATAATAATTAAATTCTCTTGGCTTTCAAGTGTCAAACCCTAATCAGACTCAGTTTGTATGTGTACGTGTAAGCTAATATTGCATTTTATTCATTTTATAAATATATATATATTGCATTATTTATTTTTATTGCATTTTTTGAGTGTTCAGAAGAATTTCCAAGAGTTTGGATTTCAAGGTAACTTGTGGGTTATAACTGGAATATTAGATGGCTTACTTTGAATACTTGCATTTGGCTACTGGCGTGTCTGTGACTTCTGCAAGAAGCCTTGGGTTAATGCTTCTCTTTACAAAGTGAAGATGGGGATTGTGATGGTCTCTCTCAAATGGTGCTGCCATTTCACAACCTTTTCCAATGGAAAAAGCCCATTGATTAGCTGGTTTATTACTGAATTTGCCAGTCCTCTACAGAGCATGTACAAAGATTTATGCAGATTGTAGATTTGTGATCTCTAAATTGATTACCAACTACACAATACTTGGCTCAACCTTCAACTTTACATGGCAGAATCAGACAGGATCAAGCAAAATTACATTTTGTGGAGCTAATTTCATCTTCCATCATGTTGCACAATTTGTTAAATAATTCATCAGGAAGTATTAATATAACTTCCCTATCACATCAATCCTTGCTCCTATTTGCCTCATTAACACAGCAGGTACTGATGGAAGTGACTGATAGAGGATGATTCTTAGTGTTGTCTTCAATTCTGGAGTAGTGATTAAAGTCTTTGTACTTGCCTGTTTTGCAGAAGTACAAAAAGTAATGCATCATCAACATCAAACTCAGTCTAGTTTCACACAAATGCTACTTCAAGTGATGTCATTATTGTTCTTATTCTAAAATAGATTTATTCTGAATACACCTGTATGCATGTAAACCATGAACTTTAAATTGCGTTGTATTGAATATAAACATCTTAATCAGAATACTAATTTGGAACTCTCATATTCGGCATATTGAGTATTCTGAATGTCTTCCATATAAATGTGGTGGTTGGTTATTGCCTGTAATGAGGGAGAGATTAGCATTTACTTTTGGCTGTTTTTACAGATATCTTGTTCACAGGGTAATTTCATCAAAAGCTTCAGGCATTCAAGGCATTGGTTACCCAATAGCCACGTTCTTTTAATGGTTGTTTCGGTTTGCCCTTCTGTTGGGTCTGTGGTAAGACCAAAAACGTTGTTGGGACATTGAGAGGGCTCACATCCCTCTGCTTCATTCAGGAATGTTCTGTCCTGAAAGATTATAATAATAATTGTAATTCTTCGTACTTAAGAGCTTCTTGAGGTAAGATTTATTTGCTGTTGGATGTGCACCCAGCTGTGTAGGATTGCTGCTCAAACAGCCATGTAAAGCTGTGGTGATCTGAACTGCGGTTTAAGGAGACATTCTACCAATCAGTTTCTTGGAACGTCAAGTGGTTTTTCCAGAAATTCTCCAACATGCGTGGCAAGCACCTTGATATGAATGAGGAGCAGTTGGGAGGGTCATCACGGATGGATGCGTCTCCAGCTATGAACTGGCATTTTTCTCGATTTGATTTACTTCAGTGTTTGTCTTCTATCCACACGAGGCTGATAGTTCAGAAATTCATGGTTGTTTTTGTTTTCTTACAAAGTTCGATCGATTAAATTTGGCTATTATTCCATTATTTGCAATGATCCTTTCACCGTGTTGATTGGCCTTTGCCTTAATATGGATAATAGTGGATATTTAGTGTAGTTGTGTGACTGGTATGTCTCCAGATGAGACTAGCTACCTTTTATGTTACCGTATAGCTGACAAGCAACAGATAGTTTGTCTTCCATGTGTACCCATAACTCTTAAAAGTCTATGTCTGCCACCGCCCCCTTTAGTGAATAGCCCTTCATTGTATATTTTTGCTTATAGCATTTAAAAAAACTAGTTATTGGGAAGTATTTGCTAGGTACAAAAACTTTCAGTTTTGTGCTGCTGTTGCAGGAGAAGTATGACGAGGAGATAGAAGTGTACAAGCACCACTTGGAGCAGACGTACAAGCTGTGCCGGCCCTGTCAGACGACTGCGGAATTTTATATCAAGTATCAAAACCGTCAGCTCCGGGCGCAGCTCTTCAGTCACCAGCTGAGGCAGAGCAGGGATGCAGACAAAGCCTTTGTTACCGTAAGAGTCTGCAGCACAGGAAATTCTTAGTTCTCAAGCACTAGAACATATCAATGCTTTATACAAGTATCAATGACCATGTGAACTATGACAACCATCTGCATGCTAGTTTCTCCTAGGTGACGATCAAAGGATATTGGCTTTAATCCTGGTTTAGGTTGCATCAGTAAAGTTTGCCAGAGCATAGTCTTTCTAGTCAAATGAAACAATGCTAACTTTTATGCAAAGATTTTTAGATTTGGAATTTAATTGACTGAATTAAGTTTTGGTTTTTTTATAAATATGTATATGGGAAAACTTTAACTCGTTTATATAAAATATACCCGTTTGTGTATTTTTTTAAATGTTCGGAGCTGCTCCTCTCATACTGGGTTTCAATAGGCAGACTAATTTGTTTTCCTGTCCAGAACACACACTCCTTCCTCACACCAGTCCGAGTGATCATCTTTCGCGTCCTGGCGTTCATCACCTCTGCTGTTCTGGTTGTGGTGGCAGTGTGTGGGTCTGGAGACCCCTTTACTTCTAGCAGCATGTGGAGTGCTCATGGTGGAGAGCTTGTCCCTCCTAAATCTCCCCTCTACAACAAAAGTGCGTCAGACACAAGAAACGGCAGTGATGAGAAAGGGCGGCTGTGGCGCGATCTGTTGAGCCTGCTGTCTGACGATGCCCTGGATAATGTGAAGGTGATTTGGAACTATGGCAGAAACCATCAGATGGCTGTGGTTTCCATGGGCCTGCTTACCTGTATCACCAGTGTCCTCCTTGCTGGACCCATCAGGTGACTTGCTGCTTCTACTGTAAAATTGGATAAATATAATTTAAAATGGATAGTTCAGAGTATTGGGTAAATTAGTATAGAATATTTTGAGAAAAAAAGTTTAAACTGAATGAGATTATGTTGCTTTTGTTTTGTATAAAAAAAAATACAGGTGTAAAATAAAGAATAACCATGGCCTTAGAATTGCTTGTGCTGTGTGTTTGTCGAAGGTTGAGACGAATTGATGCCATCGCCTCCATGCTTTGGTTCGGGGTGCTGGCCCTCTACCTGTTGGAGAACTACCTGAAGACAGATGCCCCTGCCTGGTTGGACACAGTCAAGTTCAGCATTACCTCCCTGTGCTGCTTTGTGTGCTTTGCTGCTGCCGTGGCGACGCGGAAATCCGTAAGCCAGAGACGGAACAGAAGTCGAAGGTCAGAATCTGAACAGTGATACCCCTACAATTCAATCCGGTTTCTAGTATGGCTTCCCATTCGCCTTGTTTTATCCCACTGCAAACAGAAGTTTAGCAGTCCTTTTTTTATGTTTTTATATAAGTTTTTTGTGTGTGTTTTATGATTGTGGCATGCAGGGGTGTCCCCGGTCTGAGAGCAGCTGAAGATAGACACAGGGAGCGGGTGTATGGCATTTATTTGACCTAACAAAGATGTGAAAACTCAAAAGAAATTGCCCACATTGGGGAAAACCCAAATCAAACGCATTGTCACTGGAATAAGAAAGAGACTTTGATTGTTTGCACCCGAGTGTAATTGCTATCAGTGGAACCACACTCAAGTGCAACGAGGTCCTTCTCAGGGGCCATCATCCCTTTCCCCTTTCCCCTAGGCTTGAGGGCGTGGCTTCTGGCTGTCTGCCACAATTAAAGAAATTAAGCTTTTTGCGACATAATGATGATGATAATATTATTACTATTAATTTTCAATAAATTGGATATTTTAAACTGAAGTTGGTTAATAAACAAGTAAATAGTAGTGGTAGAAATGATGGAAATGGTAAGAATACTAATAATATGAAACATGACAGTAGTAAATCGCCTAATTATTTTCTGTAGTGTTTAAAAACCTTTTACTGTTAAACATGTTAATAGAGGAAAAACAAAAGGAGTGTTGAAAATAAATTATGCAGATTAATGCTTTCAGCCGCTTGAAAAGTATTTCTGTAATAAGTACATAATGAAACAAGTGAAACTAATTCGGGTTATGCCATTTTGCCTCTATTGTTGCGTCCTAAGAAGTGTAATGTGTGGGAATTAATGAAACCTTCTTGATATGAAGAAATCATTTGCTTCGTTGGTATTCTCTTTAGGCACGCGTTTTGTATTTGATATTAGCCTTTTCAGTTAAGGTAACTGCCGACTAATGAGGGTTATTTAACAGTCAAAAAAATTTGCCAAAATTTGCATCCCTTGAGAGGTCTGTAATGTTGGTTTTGGTAAATTTCCGATATACTGTTTACTAGATCAAAGGAGAGAAGACAAGTCTTAACTAGTTCATATCATGGATTGAATGATCGTTCAATAATATTTAACAGTAGACTGTCCAGGGGTGCACTGGAAATTGCCGTGAGAGTTCAGTCCTCTTTGCTGGAACATGCAGGGAGTACGTCAGCGCTGTCTTTCATGTGTCCCCTTTGTCAGGCAGAAGTGAAGTGTTTATTGATTTAAATCCTCGCGTTCATTTCAATAGAACTGATCTCACAGCAGTGTATCAGTTCATAGGTATGATATGGTTCGGTGCACCTGGGGGTGTTTGCCAGAGGTTGATGAGAGATTTGCGTGGCGCACTGGGCTTCATGACTTTCTGTAAATTACTTTAATAGTTATTTACTCCCTAGCTAATGATGGCTATCTGTGGACACAAAGTAAAGCTTATGGGTTTTTGCCAGGCTGCTGTTTTAAAAAGCAATGTACGGTAAAGTTTAAATTTTTTTTATTTTTAATGAGGGACTCACTTTTTTACTCATTGTAAGTATGAACACAGCTATTGCCTTATTACAGACTTAGTCTGTCTTCGTTCAATGTTTATAGCTGTATATAGTCATTTAAATTTCTAGTTCCAAACGTCAAAATGTATAGGGTTCGTCCCACAATACACACCTGAAGAATTGTAGTCAGAGTCAAGGTTAAACAAATTGCATTGAAGGTAGTCTTGTGGAATATAAATTGATTATGGTATGGTACTTAATGTATCCTTGTGCTTTTAATTGCTTGCATTTGCCTTGTTCAATCGTTGTAAAGGTAGCAATTTTATTGACCGTACTAGTCTGTAACTTGAATTGTCTGGATGGGGTAATTAGCATTCTTTTATTTACCTCTGCTATGCAAACACATTTGCGTATACACATTTAGAGGATGTAACTCCATTAACATATAACCTAAGACTACATTCTTCTGTAATGTTGCACGCTGCTCCTCCAGTGAGCGAGCTTTAAAATTAATTTACTAAAACTTGTTCTTTTAAGGTGATCATATATTACTCATATTTAATGTAAAATCTTGCTGTAAGACAGGGAACCGTTTTGATCCTGACTGCTATGTACCACAAGCTGGCGCTGTTTCATTTATATGCGTTAGTCACTTTAATGATGCACTTGCATTGATTTAGATATTGAAACCGTAATGTTCCTGAAACCTGTGTTTTTTTGTAATATTGTGTATAGTATTTTTTTAACCCCTCCAGCAACAGTTCACAATTGGCTCATTGCTGCTTTAATTTATTTTTTTTACATTTTATCATATGTATTTCATATGTTTTGTTTGGTTTCAACAGTTCTGATGTTTCGTATTTCTTCATACTTATTATTGGTATTTATAATTATAGTCCACTTCTACATACAAAAAAATACATCTGGTTAGTTTTATAGGTAGCTGCTTTTTTCCCATCATTGTCATGGCTCAATTTGAAACAATTATATTTTATAATTAAAATTGAAAGTCAAAACTTTTTACTGACGTAAAGGCATCTATAAATTTGACATTTTGTGTATAGATGGTAGTATTATAGATTTACTTAAGAACAGTTCTCATATGGGCACTGAAATAGACTGTTACACTCGGGTTGGTTTAACAAAAATAAATTTGTTGACTTAGAGTAGTATGCGTAGGGAGACCGTGTTTGGAGACAGCTACTGTTGTGTCACAGCTGGGGGTGGCTGTAGATTCATGCTTCTTTCCCTCCATCTCAGGTACCTGTCAGGTAGTTCCCTGGGCTCCTGCTACAGTGGGCAGGCTCCCCTGCTGGCTGCACCTCTGTCCAGCTCCTCTGCCTTCGTTCCTACCCCGCCCCCGAACCTCTCCCAGCTTATCGGCCAGCAACTGTGCCACCGAGCTCGCAAGGCCTCCCCCTCTTCTTTGCCGGGTCGCCTGAACAGAGCCTTGTCCTTGGGTACAATGCCCTCCCTTGCCCAAACTGGTGAGTGTTCCTCTGACAGGTGCAAAATGTTTTAAATAGATGATTAATCAACTTCTGCTACATTGCTGCGTAAGTGGACATGCTCAATGCTTTGGAAGTATTAGGTCAGGCTTCAGCACGTTTGCTACTGGTTTGACAATGTGATTTCTTGCACGCTACGGATAAAGTAATGTTTTTCGGGGTATGTTGTGTATATTCAGAAAAATGCAGTATATTTCTGGGGATAAAGGTATCTAGCAGGCCAATGATTAAGGCTCTCTTTTTGAACAGATTTCTGTAATTTTGACATAGGAGACTGTTCCTCCATAATGGTTATGTGCCACGCAAGACGGACAGCTGCTAAACGGCAGTCTTCATAAAACCTGAATTACCCCGTGGCAAGAACTTGGATTGGCAGACGGTTGTGGGATCATGACAAAGAAAAATGTATGGGCATTTTACTCTTCTACGGAATGGTGGAATTGGAAAGGGATAAGTGTCTCTGTTTGAAGGAGTTTATTTCCAGTCCAAGCTCATTCAGACAAATCAACGTCTCTTCAGTGTAAAGCCTGTGGAAGTATGCAAAGCGAGTCGTTTGTTTAAAAAAAAAATTACCTATGTTGTTGTTATGATACGAGGTTGAAAAGGCAGCTTTTTATTTTTTCAGAACCCTTTTTGTAAAGCTGGGCAAAGAGTTCTGTGTGCGTAACGGCTGATTCATCTGCGATGATGTTCATCGCATTTTTCATCAGGGCTTTGGGCTGCGGGCCAGCCCCGTGAAGGGGAGGCCCAGCGGGGCCATGTAGAACCAGTGCTGAGTTGAATTGTGGGAGAAGCATGGATCAGTAGTTTTGTTAACATGCAGCTTAACCCACTCATCACCAGAAGCAGAGGCCCTTTACCACAAGGGGAATTCGGCTAACAGCCAAGGTGAACTGTAAAGACGGCCTCATGTTGATTGACACCTCCTGCAGCCATCAAGGCTTTTTGTGCTCCTGGGGTATTTCCCTCATTGTTAACAAGGTAGTGCCATGTATTCTTCAGAAGAGGTGGCAGGAAAAGCCGTATTCACGTTTGTGTATTTGAAATGTTTTATTGGCTGAATGGTGTAACCTCTAGAAAATGTTCCGTTTTTTTTCTTAGGCTTTGTGGTTTCTATTAAGTTAAAGTTGACTAAATATTGACGTTATTTATAGTAACTTGACCCCGGAGTAATTTTCACTACACCGTGTTTTCCAGTGACTTTATATAGAGCAGGTTTTCGTTTTTTCACTATTTGCAAATGTGCAGTATTTGTAACATGCTTTTGCCAGTTTTGATAACACTATCTGAGCTGTAAACACCAGAACCAGACAAACTAGTAGGGCCCATTTTTACCCCATATGTATATAGCTAAATAAACACTTTACCTATAAGGTTTGATAACTCGCTGCTACTGGAGACTCTGGAAGCTAGCACAATGCTTTTCTTTCTGGCCATTCTTCATTCTGTTAGAAAGCCACCATTGCTATTATGACCCTGGAGTTGGAAAGGCAGTGTGTTTAATCCCTGGGATTAAGAGGGTCTGGGGAGTGGTGTCTCGCTTCGTAAATAATTATTGTGATGCTGTTGGTTAAGCACGGTAGAGTCTGTACAAATGGTGTATGAGAAGATACCCACACAACATTTTTCTTTGAATGGTGCTAGCCAGCTTTACAGGTGCGTTAGTGAAGTGGGCAGCTGCTTGTGCTCCTGGGTATTGGTAGGAAGAGATGTATGGATGACAAACTGGTTCATTTTCAACTTTGCACATATGTATACTGATATTTAAGCTTTTTTCCAGGAATTATTCTATGTGAGTCGTGGCAATAACCCTGCAATTTGGTATAAATTGTCAGTTTTTATATTTGGTATATTCTGACCATTGTTTAACCTTCTATGGACAATACAGTTTAAACCAACCTTTTTCTTAAAAGCAAAAACCGAAGGGGGGAAAAATCTGCAGCAGTCTTGTGTAACACACTGGCTGAGCAGACTTATTGGCGGTAAAGCATTGTGATCATATTCAGAAGAAGGGAGCATGGGCATGAAACTCTAAAGAGAAACAGATCAGAAATGATTCAATCGTCTTCATGCTGTTAGGTGTGCTTCCTATCAATATAAAAAAATTTTGGCCTACTCTGAATAGTTTTGCCGATCTAGCTCTCTCTCCAAAGCAATGTAGATATTCCCCCACCGCCAACCAATCCTTTTTAGAAGCTTTACCCAGAGGGGCAGCAAAATGTTGCATAATTTAAAAAAATGCTACGGTCTACATTTATTTTTATTTTTTTTGAACACTTATAAGACCTATACTGTTTATGCAAACTTCACTAAACCTTGTAGATCAGACATGGGTCAGGCATGGGTAAAATTGTAGACCATAAGAATATGGCTCCAAACGGTGGTGCTATAGCCAGCCGCTGAAGTTTAACTACTAACTCCTGGAACATTTAGCCTAGACTTACCAAAGCAAGTTTCCTAGGTTCGTCTCCCTAGAGGAAAATAAACATCTCTTGGACCATTAAATCCTGTCCACCATTTAGAATTTTATTTTAAAAAAACCTTAGAGCTACTTATGAACCCTAAGTCTGATTTTATACCATATTGGATACATGTACTTGGACAGTTGGATCTAGTTCTAACTAAATTCTGAATACAATATTCAGTTGAGGCTTACTCAGACCTACTTTATCCTGTCAGATTGAAACCTTGCATATTGATGGAGGTGCGTACTGTGAACAAATGCACCAAATTTCATATTTACATAAAATAAGGAAACCAGAAGTTGTGGAAAAGGAAACGTTAGTTCTCCAAAAGATGGCAAAACGGCCTAAAAAAACCAATTTCTTATCTAATCGACATAACTGTACATACAGTTGTGCTTAAAAGTTTGCATACCCTTGGAGAATTGGTAATACATGTACCATTTTTAAAGAAAATGTTAGTGAGCTGGCAAAACGCATTTTTTTAAATTTCTTATGGGATTCATATTCAACTATAGGTTATAACAGAATGGCACAATCAGAAAACAAAACATGGTAACAAAGAAAAAAATTAAACGACCCCTGTTCAAATTCTGCATACCCTTAGTTCTTAATACTGTGTATTGCCCCCTTTAGCATCAATGACTGCGTGCAGTCTTTTATAATAGTTGTCTGAGGCCCCAAATTGTTGCAGGTGGTATAGCTGCCCATTCGTCTTGGCAAAATGCCTCCAGGTCATGCAAAGTCTTTGGTCGTCTTGCATGAACCGCACAATTGAGATCTCCCCAGAGTGGCTCGATGATATTAAGGTCAGGAGATTGTGATGGCCACTCCAGAACCTTCACCTTTTTCTGCTGTAACCACTAGAGGGTCTTGGCCTTGTGCTTAGGGTCATTGTTCTGCTTGAAAGTCCAAGAGCATCCCATGCGCAGCTTTCGTGCATAAGAACGCAAATTCACTGCCAGGATTTCCTGATAACATACTGCATTCATTTTGCGGTCAATTTTCACAAGATTCCCCCATGCCTTTAGAGCTCACACCCCCCCAAAACATCAGTGAGCCACCACCATGCTTCATACTGGGGATGGTATTCTTTTCACTGTAGGCCTTGTTGACCCCTCTCCAAACGTAGCGGTTATGGTTGTGACCATAAAGCTCCATTTTGGTTTCATCACTCCAGAAGCGTGTCAAGGTGTTGTCGGGCATATTGTAACCGGCCGTTTTTGTGGCATTGGCGCAATAAAGGCTTCTTTCTGGCAACGTGACCATGCAGCTCATTTTTGTATCGTCATATTGTGCTCCTTGAAACAACCACACCATATTTTTCCAGAGCAGCCTGTATTTCTCCTGAGGTTACCTGTGGGTTTTTCTTTGTATCCCGAACAATTCTTCTGGCAG
>JAOVYW010004873.1:0-12745 GCA_025775045.1 Hiodon tergisus | reverse complement strand
CGCCCCCCACACCCAGCGTATTAGTTTCTGGTATAACTACTTTTCAGAGTAAAATCAAAGTTCTACTTTGCTCAGATAAGGAGAAGGATTTTCAGTCTCTTACCCTGGTTTATTTGGTCATGAGGAGATTGGAAGTCTGGGGGGAGGGGAACGTGTGGGTTGTTTGGAGTTGCCTCGGGTCAGAGGGTGAAAAATGTCAAGCTGCTAGAGGACTAAATCTAGGGGGACCCATCGAACTGTTTACAGCGTTAACGGGAAGGGGTGAATAAGGCAAAAAGAATGTCTCCACTCAGACACCCATTCATTGCCTGTGCACCCAGATTAAGGGGATTTGCGAAAGGAATGTTTGAAAAGATTTAACAAGTGGCCACAATGCATGAACAACCGAGGCGGTGCGGGAGGGGTTGTGAGCAGTCTGTCAGGGCTCACGGACACAGAGTGAACTGACTGTTGCAGCTAGTCAACGCAGAATGCCCTGCTCGGAGTTTACTCCTTGTTTTCAGAGAGGCTGAGAAGCAGTAGAACTTCAGACCTCGCACCCCCCCAATACCCACCCACGTGAATCAGCATAGCGTGGCCCTATTTAGATGCTTTTGTTGGCACAACGCCAGAGCGAAACAGCATGAGACATCCCTGCCTGGACTGAGGTGGCCTTCCAAGTTTGGGAAGAAGGACAAAACGCTGCTCGGCCAATGACAGGACATCGACATTTTTCAGGAAGTAAAATTATCTTTAAAAAATGCATTGTATGAATCCCTCTTTTATTCTGTTTCTCTCAGGTAGAAGAAAGTTTAACCGCTTAACAGTTAGAAGGCTGTAAAAGAGGTATTGATTAAATATGGGAAAATACATTTTTAAATATATAATTTTACTTCCTGAAGAATTTCCCAGCAGCTTTTTTCCTTTGCGGAAGCCATAAATTCAAAGTTACCAAACTTCTTTTCTTTAAGAATTTGAATTTAATGAACACATTCAATAGTAACCATAAACTGACGATACATAAATGCTACCCAGATCAATGTAGAGCAGCAGCAGTTTAGACTGCAAAAACTGTTGGCTTAGAAACTTTGCAAAGTTTTTCCCCATGAATATTTATAAGTCTGAGCAGTGATTTTTGGTCTGGTCCCCATGGCATTGGGAGTCTCTTCCCTTTCCTGCTCTACTCTCATAACTTTCCAGGAAGGAGGAGGGTTCTGTAGTCAATAACAGTTTAGTTCTTAAGAGCAAATACAAGCTAAGTCGGTTTTACCTTGAGCAAAGCCAAGTAGAGTCACTCACTGTGAAAACGGAGCAGAACAACGTGTCACATGATGAATGCGCATGCACACACATGGACATGGACATGCAAGTATATATCATCATCATCACAACATACTCAAATACCTCTTTAACCCCCTCTTCACAAACACACAAACATATATACTAACATAAGTATACACATCACAAAGTATTATTATCAGTATTATGCTTTTGAAAAATTATTTTTATTTTTATTTTTTACTTCCAGAGAGTACTGAATTTAGTTGGTGGTCAGCAATTTTGTTTCTCAAAATCATGAACCAGAAAACCTTACATAGAGTTTGTTTATATCGTGAGTCATACATTTATGGACATCAGTTTGCGTCAGAGCCCGTGCATGTTAAATCCTGTTTTTGCAAGAGGCAGACAAAATGTTCTGAACAGTGAAGTGAAAATTGCCATTGATGGCCAAATTTGGCAGGACCGGGGATATAAAACCCAAATGCCGAATAAAGAGAAGTGTTCAGTGGCAAATGCAAGGGAGGTCTGGGTTCCGCTTTTGCAGGAGGAGAGCCAACAGGACACAAGTAGCTACTGTCCATGATCATGATTCTGTAAAATCTCTTTCCAGGAGTGTCAAAAGAATATGTTTGACATCTCAGTTTGCAGCCCATGTGGTATATTCTACTCAGTAACTGCAATCAACAATGACGAAGGAGGTGGAGGAATTTTTCCCAGAGTAAAGTACTGTAACTGTGCTAATATGGACCACCACACAGTTCGAAACAAAACCAGACCTGCACAATCATGAATCTTGGTTTTAATCCTATGCTTTTAATATGATTTATCAATACAGGTCATGCACCCAGACTGCATATAACATTATTTAAAAAGCATACAGCAGAACCCCCTGAGACTAGAATCAACTCAGTTCATCATATGGTCAATTCAGATTTAGCTAGTCAAGAGGTTTTATACTGACAAATTTGTGCATCCACCATGGATCGTTGTTCCAGTACACAGCGTAAAATTCAGTTGTCATTGAATAGCATTTGGCTAAACTTCTCCTGAGGCCTGGCAAGCAGCTGTAATGTATCCTGGGACATGATATAGACCTTTACAAATGTTAAAAATAAGTTATGAACAATGCTATGGAGGGAAGCTACAAAGAATATACTTACTTATTGTTAATACTAACGTTAAGTTTTAATAAAAAGACGGTAACACCAACATTTACAACTTTGTAAAGACAAAGTTTAGAGTAATAAATATTTGTTTTCTTTTGAGGAAAAGGATCACAGATGTTTTGGCTTTAGCCAGTAACATTGAGAAAAGGGATGGGGCAGTGAGTTTATGCTAAGGTTTTGATCTTATATTGTAAATGTAACATTGCACTGCTAAAACAGTTCTGTAGTCCTATACAATGAACATAACTTCTTTATTAAATCCAAAAAGTCTTCTGCTAATCTAATTTTGACATAATTATACCAGCCGTTTATAGTGGGCTTTTTATAAGCAAAGTGTTACAGTCAGTGTAAAGCCAACATGCCTTATTCAGTGTTGACCTGAAACCCATACTTTGACCCATGTCATCATAATTACAACCATATCTTTGCAATCCAGCTATAATATAAACCTTACCAGAAGCCTGACTTGAAATCCAACTTATAAATGCACCTTTAACCCAAATTCCCCAGAGTGTGTGTGTGTGTGTGTGGGGGGGGTTAAAATAAACACGCGCACGCACACACACACACACACACACACACACACACACACACACACACACACACACACACACACACACACACACACATATATAAATATTGATTTTATTTTATTTTGTGGAGATTTTAGGTCTTGTTATCACTGGGAAAGGACCATAAAGAAAGAAAGGGTATTTAGCAACCTCCACCACTGTCCTCTTTCTGCTGCCAAACCAAGATAAGCAATGCTTAGGGTTGCCACCCCGCCGGCATTTTACCAGACTGCCAGATTACTTTTTTGGTAATTGTAAGCATTCGAATCAGTTACATTTATTTTTATATTATATTATATTTATATTTAATATAGCATTTTGTGCCTGTATGAGTTTAGTTCACATACTGTGACACATTAGTGTGTAAACGCACCAGAAAGAATTTAGGCCGTTATGTTTTCATCTTTTCTCTGTTAACACATAGCGCAAAAATATTAACTATTAATATCAAGTATATTGTAACATTAGTCAAAAAAGACCAATTGAAGATATAACGAAGAAGTAGACAAACTTCCAAGAACTCCACCAAGACAGAGAAAGAGGACCTGTGTCTACATTGATGATCGGTGAAATGAAGCAGACATAAAGATTGGCTCACTAAAACAGCAGACAGTGCGTGCGATGGGCCCTTGCGCTGCCTGTGAGTGAAGTTCACAGTGAAGTTTGATGGTGTCTGTAATGCAGCATAGGGTAAGGAAAAAACATGAAGCAGCTATAGAGAGTATACCCAAGTTCACGACCACTGCACCTTTCTACACATCCAGGCATACATATGCGTGTGCGTGTGCGTGTGTGTGTGTGTTTACACTATTTATTTATTTTGTGGTGATGGGGGGAAGGAGAGGATGGGGCGCCTGGTATTTTTGTATTTCAAAGGTGGCAACCATAGTATTGCTTCACCACAGTATTCACATCCTGTCAGGCCACCCACCTAAGTTGCACGCCACACACACACAGTACTGTGCAAAAGTTTTAGGCACTCTAGCTTCTTTTTTGTAGTCTTTGACATGTATTTCTACTGCTAAAAATGCACCCACTCCAGAAAACCTTCAAAGCTTTTTAAGACATACTTGCCGTCCAACAACTGGGAATACGCACCGCCACTTACCACATCTCCATCCAGCTTGGCGTAACCATATCTTAAGTTTCACCACAGGTGCCAGCTTTTATTATTATTATTATTATTATTATTATTATTATTTTTCCAGCCCTGCTTTTTCATCCTGTGGGCTTAATAAGTTGGCTCGCAGGCCTCGAGTCACAGCAATCAAACCTAGAAAGCGGCTTTCACGATTACTTATTTGTAATGGCTATAACCCGCTAAGCTCAGGTGAACTCCTAAGTGACAGCATAGCAAGTGCGAGGCTAAAACAGTTTCTTCTTTCTGCATCGACTCCTGTGCCAAGAGACCTGTAACAAAAAGCTGAAGGGCCTGACGGACTTAGACAAAATCCAACTGCTAAAAAATATCCAACCATACGGATAGTAATCTCAAACATCGTTTTCTTAACAAACTCCCTCAGCCAGTGCTGTTTTGATAGGATGCCATTCATCTGGAAGTTGTTCCACTACCCTTACCACTGCATCACAGTGCTGCCCCCATGAGAGAAGAATGGCCCAAAGTAAAGTCTGCAACTGCCTCTCTTATTCTGATTAACACAGCGGCATGTTTCTCTCAAACAGAAACATAAACAGAAGACGTGCAACTACCCCACAAAGGTCTTAGACACTAGGCATTTCTCCGTGAGTTTTCATCGCTGATGGTTACACAAACTCTGAGTTTAAATGCAACTTTACCTAAAAATTATATTGCTTTCAAATAAGCATTTATACACATTATATCTCAATATAAAGTCGTATCAAGTTTGTACACCTTTTCAATTCTTCAAGCGAAAATTCTAAGGCTCTGAAATGGTATTTCAAGTTTCTTCCAAGACCATAAACAAATATCTGTCTCATAAGACTTAAACAGAGTGGAGATCTGGGCTGTATTGGGGACACATATGCTTAAAGACTTTCTTCTTTTGTGAACATGTGGCATCCATGTATTTTGACCTCTGAGTGCATGTTTAAGACAGTATTGTGCATTACATTGAAGGAGGGACATTACATTGGTGAGGGACAAGTAATGCCTTGTCAGACGCGAATTACACCTGTCCGCGTTTAGATGAGATAAGTAGGTGAAACACACCAAAGGGGGGAAATGCAGATTCTTTCAGGAAACGAACACCTCAAATGCTCTTAGAGACAGACACAAGAAATGGTGTCCGCCTCTGTGGAATGTGCTTTAGAGGTTGGGAGGTTGGGACGTTCCAATTCAACCCTGGTGTCGGCACAGGGTCCTGTCGGCTATCGACTCATAGAGCAGATAAGCGGAGATAGAGAGCTGGACATGCAGGCTGTGCATGGAGTCAACGAGACGAGCAGTGCAGATAAGGGCCTGGCGTAAAAGGGACACCCGCCACATATTCGAGGCGAGAGAACATCCTAGGTCAGGCATTCCCCTTCACTCAAAATACTAATGCATTTTCATGGAGGATAACTGCCACAAGAAAAATAAATAAAAAACATACAACTTATACAGAGGTTTCTGAAAATATAAAGAAAATCGTAAAAAGGTCCTTCTTCAGGGAGGACCACGCGAGTGGTGGGGACGGGAAAAAGTTAATTAAAGCTAATTAAATATATTTTCTTGTAAGATTCAGACAGGAAGTGCCAAAGCAGAGATCTGCAATTTTGAGTAGAAAACCACACCACAGAACTCAAAACCCCAGAAACAGCGTTACACATATTGCCAGAACACCAAGTCCCTGCACCCCAGAAGTATGAAATACAGGATGTTTGTGTGTACCAAACTTATGTCGAATGTGTTATTCCAAGTGCTTTAAATCATTCACATACTGAGTTCAGTATAAAATACCTTTAGGAAAAACATATTATATTTTACTTTGTGAGAATTATACTGCCTTGGCAAAGCATTGAGCATTTATTGAACTACCAAAAAAAATTTGACACATGAGAATTTCTGTGTTTTGAAATAATCCTAAATCATTAAATTAATTTAAATTAATTTTTTATATTAAACGTTACCAAGCCTTATACAATATATTTAACTGAATCTCTTTTAAATTGAATACATGGTATTTTAGTGTCCAATACCACTAAAATAAAGCAAAATAATTGAAAAAATAATATGACTATAACATGCTTTTCCAAAAGTGAAACAAGGAGAAGCATTGTGTCGATTGTCATCTGACTGGAGTGCATCGGAGAACTGCGTCACTGGATGGTAGCTGCCATAGCAACGTTGAGCTTCATGCTAACTAAACGTCTTTTTCAACTAAAATCAGACAGTGGCATGCTTGAGAGGGATGGGGAAACCATTTTTTTCAATTGTTGCTTCCAAAATTATCACAGAGAAGATAACCTGTTGGTTCTCAAGGTGGTCTGCTACACGCCAGGTTGTGAAACGCATAGTCTAGTACAAAATTTATTAAAAGTTCATATATGATATTCTGAATATCCAAAAAAAATAAAAGGTTTGCTGAAAATATGCATTTTGCATAAAGAGACCCGACAAAAATATTATTTGGATGGAGACTTTATCAACGTTAATAATCATATTTCTCTCAACCTACAGGAAGAAACGCGAGATCGTCTGCCATGTAAAATAACTTGGCGGAAAAAAGGTCAATCAAAAGAGAATTATTATTAAAAAGCTCTTTTTTTTTCTTTGTATGGTAATTTCTTTTCCTGACGCCTCATCTCGTATGGCAGATCTGTTACAAAGTCAATATCCTTTGGCTGGCTGCTGCCGGGGCAGAGCGTTCCTCTGCTCAAGAGTTAGAACAGGATGTAAATGAGCTGCTTACACCAGACACCAGCAAAAGCTATTAAAGCCATTCACATCAAAGGATACAACACTACGTTTAGGGAGCTTGTCCTGGTCAAGCAGGAATAGAAGTAATAATATCCAAATACACTAGTATAACATTTTTTCAGATTTTACATATTGGCAGATATTAACCATGTATTACTATCACTAATTACTTTTAATTAATTGCAGAATTAAACATAAAAATGAACATCTAACTTTTTGTGTTGGATAAAACCCTTTTTTTTTAAATGAACTAGACTAGAAGATAACCAACTGAAAGACTGAGCAAAGCTGTCAGATAGAAAATGGCTGCATTCAACAAATACATCATCTTTTTTGAAGTAAATCCAGAAAAGGTCAGAAGCTTTCTGCTAAATCTGAGAAAAAATGATTTTAGATTGTAGACACAGTACTGTGTAGGGAAGTACTCATACCAGAGAGACAGAGATGTAAACAGATCCATGATGTTCAACTTACATCAACTACAATCAACTAAATCAACTACATCATCTTGGTATCAAACATCAAAGGGGGCTTCACAAGAAATTGGATTACTTTCGAATGACATACTGTTATTACACGGTCTTTGTTATGTATTCAAAGAGATGGAGGTCAGCAGCAAGCAATTACAGATGCCGATGTAATATCCTGCGTCCTAAAACCAGTGCAGCAGTAAGATCTAAGGTCTAAGGTCTAAAACCCATGTGACAAGCATGTGCACATACTATGATAATACAATATTATACACACACGCACACACATGTACACACACACACACACACACACACACACATACACACATACACACACACTCCATTGCATAGTTTCCTTGACTGGCACACAAGTTTCTGGATGCCAGTTTTTTTGAAAATCTATCTGACTACTTGGCAGCAAGTAAATGAAATATGTTAAATATTTAATTTTATATAATGATCACATGCAATAGTCACATGGGGATGAAAATCAAAGAAACATGCATATGGTCCTGACTTATTATCAGGTGGACCCAAGCCTTCAAAAAAGTCCCCAGCTAGCTAGCTTTCTGTGCAGTACAGTCTTGAGCAGATTTTGGAATTACTAAAATATCAGGTAATTACAGCTATCATATTTTACTGAAGCCATCAAGAGAAGAGCAACTTTATGTTTCTCATAAAAGCCCTGGAATCACGATGTCTGTGCCACTAACCCACATCTGGAGATGGCACTGCCCGCAGCTGTTTAAATATTTCAGCAGAACCGTCAAAGAGAATTGCCACAGAGATTCATGTATTTAGAAAATTCCCCAGCCCTGCAGACAGGCTAATTAAACATTAAAACGGTTAGCCACCCAGACACTTTTTACTCATAAAAATCCTGTAGTTACCCCAGCTCCAACCTGCCCTGAAATATCCATGAACGCCTGATGTCTAGACAGCATCTCGTCGTCTTAATTTAGGTCTCTCTGGGCACACGGTCTTCATCGGTAATGGAAATATTTCTTGTGTCATTGTTTCACTCAGGTATCATTCATAATTTAAGTGCTACTCTTTGTGTTGCATGAAACTGGACCAAATGTTGTTAACTAAAATTCCAAACATTTCTTTAATTCTTAATTGTACCCTTTAAAGGTTCACATAAATCTATTTTAGGAAGGCACCTTGGACACAAGTTAGTCTTTCAAATGTTTGAGTTATTACATGATGAGGGGATGAGTATGAGAAATCATTAGGTGGTTTAGTGCCGTTTTTTAGGGATAGCATGTATGCTCACAACTGAGGAGCCAACTACATAAACTGACCACTACCCTGGGTGGTGCTCTGCCAATTGTATGCGACTGCTAAAGGGATACCAGTTACAGTTAGCAGTGACATGGACAGATTAAAACATGGGATTTTAGGACCACAAGGCCCAGCACATCTACTCGTCACTCAGGTAGCCCAAGGGTGCATTGTTAAAATAGGCTGCCTGACTTGGTCTATTTATCCTTACACTCCTCGCTTTATCCTACCACATCAAATACGATCTCAAATGTACCGTCCAACGAATGTAAAGTATATATGCTCACCAGCTGGAACTCGCTCCTGCGGCCATAAGCATCCTGAATCCCCGCGTCGCCCCACAGCGCCCGCAGGGCCGGCACGTATAGCTGGAAGGTGCAGGGCTCCACCGGCACGCCCGCCTTGTTCTCGAAGGCCATGACGAACATGCCGTGCTTCTCGTTCTCCGAGTTCTGCCAGGGGATTCCCAGCTTGTCACGGGCGTCCACCAGCACCCGCATGCCCTGGAGAGGAGGCAGAAGATCATATCAGCCACCTCTGTCGTCAACGTTTTCCAGGCAAAGCTAATTACGCTTTTCTTTTTTGCAGCTTAAAATTATTTTTGGTTGCTTTCACAGAAAATTCTAATCTGACACACGTTTATATATTTTTTCAGAGGATTGACAAGGCCAGATTTGACAGAGCTTGTTTAAATATGGAACAATATGACATTTGAAGAGTTTTCAGAAAGCACAATGTTTCAGGAAAAGTCATGTGATAGTGACCATCAAAGGTCCAAGTTTCAAAGCGATTGTTTTGAAATCACTCAGAAGCAGTGTCAGCAGGGTAAAATCCCAGAGGGAGAAATTGCCGTTGTACCCCTAATGCACGCTTAACCTCAAAGGCCTCAGGGTCAAAGTGTAGATAATGCAAGTCGCGGTGGATATGGCCGTCCACAAGAAGTAAATAAAGTATATAGCTTGTGCTGCCTGTCGCAATAACTTCCAGAAACTTGATTAAACATGTTTGTCTTCTGTCTGAAGCCAATGTTCTCGGGAGGAGTGATGTCTACTTAACTACACAGTAGGTATTTTCTCATCTGTTAAAATTTCATTAATTTTCCTTTCTTTGAAAAGTTAATTAGAGAAAGTGTGTCAAAGCAAAATATAGACTTCCCCACTTTTACAAAACTTAAACGGATGGAAAAAGGTTCCAAATCAATTTGATTTTATTAACTTTTTACTATAAATTGCCAGCCATAAATAATCACTACTTGTTAAAGATGGTCTTCAAGCTGCCTTAAGAAAGGAGATTCATGAAAAGCACAACCAAAAAAACACAGCCTTCTTCCCTTCTAGACAATAAACTTGAAGGGAGTTTTGGAAGAGTATCAACTTGGAGTGACATCCCAGCCAAGCCGAGTTTTGTCTTTAAATCAACCCTGTTCATTGTCTGCCAAATCAAAATAAAGTTACTAAAAGGAAATAAAGTCAAAAATAGAGAGAAAGGCGTGAAAACAGGGTTTCAAAACAATCCTCAAATTCATAGAGTAAAAGCAGAAATAAATTGCCAAAAGCTGTTAATGAGCTGTAAACCATCTGGGAACACAACGGCCCTATTGGAAGTGTTTCTTGGCTCTGATAGGTTCTGCAGCACCCAAGGTTTATCCCCGTGAAGCAGATCCAAACAAAGACCCTAAGGAGCCGACACTGCCTGTAAGTCAGACAGCCTAGGAGCCTTGGAGTTATATCCTGATCACAGCGGGTCCTAAGACCATTCCGATGCCAGTGATTTAAAAGGGATTTGCATTATTTATGTCATTTCAAACATGCATTTTATTGGTTCCGGACACATCTTAATATTAGCATATCTACATTTAATTTCTAAGGTTGCCACTAGCCAAACCTAGGCAGATAGAGGCTGGTGGTTTTAGCGATTGCCTTATTCCTGAATGAGCACACATACATAATCAGAGGAGGTGAACTATTGGTAAATATAAGCAAAGGGACTGAAGTTAAAGGTATAGGAGATACAGGTGTATCAGTGAACATTAAAGTCTACAATCTATTTGTTGTCTTTCCGGTTCAAAGCATCACCTCTGATATTGTTGAATTGTTATCCTGCCCTGGATTCCAGTGCTGTCAAACACAAGACAAGGGACCTTCCAGACTGTAGCCTCCGCCTTCTCCTCTGAGTTGTGTTTGGACTCTAGTGGGTGGCCCCCACCAACCCGGGCCCTTGCCGGCCACGGCTGACCTTTTGCCTACTTCCTTACAGCACTATCTGGGAACGGAAAGGCTCCCATCCTCCTGAGCTTCGCTAGGCAACGACCAGAGGGAGTGAGAGGGAGGCTGAAAAGGGAGCGGGGGTTGGGCCGGTATCACTCAATGTGCAGTCGCCCATGGACACCAGCTCTAGGCTTTACCAACACTCTGCCTTCTCCTCAGTTGAAACACGTATCATCTTGAAACCCTTATATGTTAAGTTCATAAATGTAATAGCATATATATACGAAATGGGCCACGACTTCTGAATTCTTAAAAACAATAGTTGTACAGGGCAGGACATGGATGTTATCTGACCAATAACTAATAACTCCCAGAACAGCACTATAAAAATGTTTTAATGAAAGCGTTCACATTGCCACGATAATATAAATGATATGATATTTCGGCTTCTTAAACCACTAAACTGCGCTTTCTTTAGCACATACTGCTAAAAAAATACTTCAATAATTTTTTCACAGGGTAACATGGTAATCTAAATCTAAATCTTTCCCTCTAATGTAGTTCGTTGCTCAAGGAGAACTGCAACAAGAAATTCACTCTGAAAATGCAACATGATCAGACAGCAACAAAGTGAAGGAGAGGACAGAAGCGTGGCTTTAGACGGTTCAGTCATATGAGAGCCGCTTATCAAAGCTTTCAGAAACATACACTTTCTAATCAGTGCCAGGAAAAGCGACACAAGGGCAAAGTTACAGTTTGTTTAAAAACAGCCCCTTGGGTCACGATGTAATGACTGAAAAGTTATTGTAGATTTGGCAGCACGCAAGCATTTCAAGACACTTATTGCTGCAGGAGACGCAATACTCATTATCTGAGCTGATAGACCCAGCCAGTGCAGGAAGAGAAAAATCAGACCTATCTACTGGATCTATGTCCTCCATAACCCAGTTGCCCTGCAGATTAGAGGGACGTTTGTACTGGGAATCAATTGCCCAGGTCAGCATTCAGGAGGGCTTTAAATTCGTCTTTAACAAGACATTCACCCACAGGCCTGCCGGCAAAGGTACCAGGAATGTGGACTCTTTCCAGGGTCCGGTCACTGAGATTAACAGCTTCTTGGAAAACAGAGCTGGAGAACCCATCAGAACATGGCAGTCTCAATTTAGTCACACAAGTGTGACTCAACGGAATGTTTTTTTAAAATTTTATTCACTCAACCGCGTTTGGACTCTTGAGAAACCAATTAAAAATTTCTATAAACACCCTAATAAGTCATTTGTTATTTAATCTACACTTTTTTTTTATTTGCCATTATCATCACTGTTGTATCATGTTGTTGTTCTGATGCATTGCTAATTATAGGCATAATTATGACCTTGCTGAGTTTGACACAAGCGCTGTCCGATTTTGATGTTCTCTGTTTCTTCTTTTAGATTGGAAACTGCTGTGTATAATACAATAAGTATGTGCTTAAATGATGATTAGTGATAGCAACATCCTTTACTGTTGCTTATAAATGGTTACTTTACTGCTGTACATCAAAGCAAGGAAACACACTGTGCATCCTCGGTTATTACTAAATAATAACGTTCAATAAATGTTTTGAGACATCAGAAAAGAACGTTTGTGTGCAATGTTAGAATCAATCAGCGTCAATTGATCAGCGCCGTGAAGTGTAACACGTTATAAAGGAATAATACGGTTCTACCTTGCATGTAAAAGACAAAAAAAATAAAATTCTAATTGCAAGATTAACATTAGCAACTTGAGGTATGTAAACAATGTAAGAGTCAGTTCTACTCCTCAAACAATCAAATCTCTGAGTAGCTTGAGTTTAACTAGATACATTCATCAGCAGAGTAGTCTTCAGGAACACACAACCTTTATACAAGAGGCTTTGCTTACT
>JAOVYW010004871.1:0-12747 GCA_025775045.1 Hiodon tergisus | reverse complement strand
TATATAAAGGATTCCTTCTGATGAGAAGCTTTTACTGTTTTTGTTCAATTTCTGTGCTTTTGAAGAGCAGATATATTGGTTCAGGATATTTGAACAGCACACGTACGGGTTCAGGGCCTTTGGTTGAGTGTCTTGCTTCCCTTTTAATAAAAACTGAGGAACACTCGATGGGATAGTGAGGTTTGAAGGGAGTTCACAGCTTACACCTTGTCTGCCAGGCTGTGTTTCCAGTGTTTATTATGAGAGCTTATTATGGGGGCAGAGATTCAAAACTCTGGAACAAGGGAGGGGGCACGTCCTAACATTGGGGGCAGCCTTAACGTCAAAGGGTGTCATCAGGGAAATAAATGAGAGAATGTATGTGTCTATTTGTGGATATTTCTGCTTGTGTTTGTATTTATCTGTGTCCATAGATGTGTGTATGTGTGTGAGTGAGTCTATGTGTACTTCATGCCAGAAAGTTTTGAAGTCTCTTTACACAAATGCACTTGATTTTGGTCTCAGCTGTTGCAACTATTGGCACCCCTTAATTTACAGTTTTTTGGTTTGACACATTTCTCTATACTGAATTTACTTTTTCAAAACTCTTGACACAGTTATCTTTACCAACATGCAGCTTGGCACATCAGTTAATCTCACATCCAATCTGTACCAAAGCTACCAAACCAAAAAATAAATAAATAAATAATCAACCCATTCAACTGCACACTGGCATCTCCCATCAAGAAAACTTTGTCACTCATAACACAATGACCTAAAAAACACTAACAAAAGGTAACATTAAAAGATGTATAATTTTGTCTTTATAGTACTTTTTTGATATTTAGGTTGAGAAATGGTGTTAGGAAAAGTGATACCATCCTGGGATGGGCTGCCAACCATTCTGTGACTTCAAGGGAATGGTGATGTGCTACATTGTCCCTTACAATTACAAATTTTGGCAAATTTCACCTCACCTGCCTATTTTTCCTTATCTGGCACAAGCCTTCCATCCAGGTCATCCAGGAATGGAATGAGGAGCACTGTGTTGCATGGCCCAATTTGAGGTTTATATAACTGCAATCCATCGGAGGATATTGCTGCACATATTGCGATGTTGCCGTCTAAATGATTGTAGCCCTAATCTTATCTGAGACTACAGCTCTTGGTGTTCCTCTCCGTTGTCTTCCACCACCCAAACCTGTTCCTTCCCTCTCCAGCTCCTCTTGTTCCTCTGTCAGCCACTTCTTTATGTCAGGCTGGGTCCATGTTTACACCAAACCCACCTCTGGTTTTTGTTGCCAAAAAACACTATTTTAGTCTCATCAGACCATAGAACCTGGTTCCAATCAAAGTTCTGACATTAAGACAACTCCAGGCGCTTACATTTGTGTTTGCTTGGTGATGGCATAGGCTTTCTTCTGGCAACCCTTCCATATAGCTTGTTGTCATGGAGGTGGAGGATTTGTTGTTTTGGAGACTTGGTGACCCCAAAATTTAACAAACTTCTGCAACTTCTGTGTTCTTAGGAGATCTCTGTGACCATCCTCCTCATTCTGTGTGAAGGCAAAATAAACTTCTGTTCTCTCCGAAGCAGGTTAATCACAGCTCCAGTTGTTTTTAATATCTTAATATATGCCCTAATAGTAGAGATGGATATTTTCAGGCATGTAGCTATTGTTTTTATAGCCATTGCCTGACTTGTGAAGGTCGACAACCCTTTGGCTAATTGAATTTGCGTGTTCTCTGGCCTTTCTCGTGTTGATGGATGATTAAGGTAGTGCAACCTGTCACCCCAGTGAAACAGAAAGTCATGGATCACCACTTAAGACTTCCCAAAGACTCTAAAAAACTTTTTTAAAAATCTAATCTTAATCGGAAAGCTATTTATATTAGATTTTTTCTATTCAATTTCTAGGGGTGTCAATAACCGTGAATTTTTTATTTTATTTTTCCCTTTAAACAATTTTAAACCAATTAAAGGTTTGTCTCATAATTTGAGTGTAAGATCCAGCTGATAAACAATGCCATTTTTTTCATAGCCTTTATTGTTAATATTTCCGTATGGTGCCAATAATTCTCAAGGGCACTGTATATTTAAATATTCAGATCGCAATTTAAACTAAAATCGTTTTCATTATTCTGTCATCTGCAATATAACTTAAGCTAAATTGTTTCAGTGACATGACAAACTAAAAATCTATGTTAAAACTGACTGTCCCAGTAATGGCTCCTCCTCCAGAACAACCACTTATGACACAACCAAACCGACGGGTCGAAATCATCATTTGTGTTATGCGTTACACAGCTTGTGGCTAGTGGCTTATATGCCGTAAAGTTTGTCCACATACAAGGTTACTCATTGCGGGACAGGTGTCAGTCAAGTGTCTTGTTTTAGGTACAACAGACGTACCCCTATAACCCACTAGTTGCATGCCACCTGCTGCTCTTGGTAAAATTTTATATAATTTTGTTGCACATAGTTATAAAAAAGAGATTTATCTTGCAGTGTAACTAAAGATGAGTAGAAATAATAATTCAGAGAAAACTCTTAAGCTCCTGCAGCTATGTAAAATTTGCATATCCTTTTATTGCTGAGGCAAAGATCGATTCTGATTACTATGACTTCAGCAAACATAAAACATTCCATTTCAGATGTCTTTCTTTTTATGGATAGTGATTGCATACATTCTTTACTTTAAACACAAGGTGAGCTTAAAGGTGATTATTTCCCACAAATCTAATGAGACTCTGCCCCGTATTGCTTTTTTAAGATGTTGTTTACATAATTCTTTTATATCTGCAGAGCAGCGCTCCTCCTTTGTGTAAAGTTCCATTCATTCAACCGAAGGCAAAAAAGGAAGCAAATCCAACCCATGAAACACATAATGGGGCCTGCTGTGTATTCCTTATGTGTTATATGAGCAGAAGGAGAACTCTGTCAGGGCATGTTTCCGTCAAGGTATACTCTCCGGTAACCATGGAAACTACAACTAGCCATACTCGCAAGTTGTGCCACCATTTTGGGCTCAGTTTCAGTCTTGGATTTCTGATTGCTGGTGGTTCTGAAAAAGTCCTGAAAATACCATAGTCGTTAAAAATCTGCCATTTAAAAAAAAAAGTATTCCAATGCCTATTTGCCGTCGCATATTTTCACTCATGGAGGTGGTCTTGCTGGTGTCCTTATGTGTCACCTGCTGTTTCATGTGTCCTGCTCTTGAATTCCCGTGCTGTGCAAATATGAAGAGAAAGTAACCTGCTCAGTCCCAAGCAGGATTCACTTTGAACCAACGGTTTCCTGGCTGTGAGGTTACAGTGAAAAAGCAGTAGGAGAGAATGGGGAGAGAAGGAAAAAGAAATGTGGAAACGTAAAGATAAGCAAAGGGTATGGATGTAATGAGTGTCTATTTGTACCAAATTTGCTGACAAGATTGTCCCATCAGTTTAGCATCCTGATGACCAGTTTGCTAACCTTTCTGATTGGTTGCGGTTTGAATATCCAGCTTCCTAGTTGAGCGTGGTTTGTTAAACGCACTTTCCAATCGACTGTGGTTGGCTACCAGAGTTTTCTGCCAGATCTTAGGGAGACTGTATTTGTGTGCCCTCGCTGACACTAAACCTTTGATTGTCTGAATATCGTCTGTGCATTCCATTTACGATTTTCTGAGGAAATGTTTCAACTGTGAATGAGTCACTTTTGTCAGCCTACTGTGAGAAGTTCAGTGCAGATCCTTTGTAGTCAAGCTATTGAAGCACCGTCGGACAGACAGGAGGTGTGTGCCCTCTCTTGTACACAGGGGGAGAAAAGGAAGCTCTGGTTGTTAAAGAACCATGGACTAACAGGCCATAACTGTGGGGAGCATATCAATTTGTCCTGGTCAATTCGCCCTGTGACAATTGGTCCCTGCAATAATTCTCGACTGTTGATCCCGGAGACAATTTGCCCCTGTTAATTCACTCTCAAGAGTATTCTTCCCCACGATAATTCTCTCCTTTGTCAATTGTCCTTGAAATATGTTAAATACTGTTAAAGGCATATTCCGGATTAACGTGAAACAGGCGCCATTACTAGCAAAAAATAGATACTTTAAAAATCCAATTAAACTCACTTTGGAAAAGGTACCTAACTGTGTACCACTTAGCATCACAGTGGATTTGAATAAACAACAAGTTACCTACAGTTGTAAGAATAGACTTTTGGTTAATAAAAAGTACATATCCCATAAAGCACTATAAATGCGATATGAATACGGAGCTAACAAGTTTGCTCAACAAATTTCACCCATGTCGGCACAATGTTACATGAGAATAGTAACTTAATATAAAGCAATAGAACGAAAGTATAAAACGTGGAGCATTAAATCAACACAGCATAAATATACATATAAAAAGATGCGTATATAAAGAAAAAAACGTAAACTTTACGCAATTTTGCCGCTCATCGGCTAACGTTATTTCCCGTTAAAAGTTTACAAGCTCAACAGTAGTTTACCATTCATAGCTAGCCAGTCCGTCATTTCTTTTTAGAAATGTTCATTATGCTATTACGGGCGAGAATTGTCGCAGGGGCGAATTGCATTACTGATGGATTGTAACCTGGACCAATTGTCATGGGACAAATTTACGGGCACCGACTGTCATGGGCCAGGAGCTGTGTGTCCTCTCCTGTACACAGGAGGAGGCTAACCCGGCACATTGACTTCAAACGAAATACGTTGTGCCGCTCATTAAACTAATTTACCCGTGGCTTCAAGTGATTTATCACTTAAAATTATGTATATCTTCACAGGTATGCAGTATGCTTCCATAGTTTGAATATTAAGTGATAGAGCAAGAATAAAGTTTTAGGGTTATGGAGAAATGTCTCAAGGAAACTGACACTTACTCATCGTGCCTCCTTCTAATGCTGTATAATTGATGAGATTTAATGGCACTCCACATTTCCAAGTCCGTTCATAAACCATTTCTTCACAGTCCAAAGAGGACGGTTTTTCAGCTAAGGTTGGGATGATATGGAACTTGAAATTACCATACTGGACATGGTCAACCAATTCAGCTCCAAAGACCGAAGAACTGATGTCATATAATTTTAATTAATTGATTTAATACAATTATTTTTTCAAATATTATTATCAATTCTCCATTTATAATGAAATCACTCCATTTTGTATTTCTTTGAGATTCATCACTATATTGATTAGTGAATAGTCTTTACTATTAATGAGAAATAGTTTACTCTTTTGGCGTAAAAAATAAAATAAAATAAACAATTCTTAAACTTTGATATGGTATAAATCATTATTGTTTTTTTACCAATTTTAAGTAATAGTAATACAAGTAATACGTAACAACTTATCTTAACAACCACAATTTATCACTATTTATGATTAAATCTTAAAACAGGAAGTGAGAACGTTGAATCTCTGACTGTAATCCATTCCCAAACAGGTAGTGAGAACACTGTAATCCATTCCCAAACAGGGAGTGAGAACACAGTAATCCATTCATAAAAAATACCCAAATAATTCCTGGGTGACTATAGTGATGCTGGAAAACAATCGGTCTCTATGAAATAGAATCAAATGGCTGGTTAGGCCTGGCTGCTTGTTCTGCAAATAAAAACCTAATTGGAGCATTTTAAAGGAATAAATGCAATCAAGCAATCAGTTATTTTCCCAATGAAAGTGCATAGGCAATTTAGAGTGAAGGAAAGAATCATAATGAAACTTGACTACACTTTGGGTGAACTTGTCACATTAGAGTACTCGGTTACTCGAGCATTCAACGATTGGCTGGTTTTTTATCTGGTGTACCCGTGTGTTTTCCCTCGTTTCGCTCAGGAGCAGTACTGCACTCCACACGCCATGACAGCGCACAGTCTTATTAGGCAAAGACAAGGATCCCTCCAAAGTCAGCCAGCTGGAGAGAGGACGAATAAATGGCCTCGTCGGCAAAAAAGTGCAGTGAAACGTCTGAGCTGTTTTCTGGTCATTTACATTAAGCTCAGGCAGTCGCTCACATCATGATCCTGGTTGATTCTTGTTATCTTGTGAGCCCTCAGACCAATACTGCTTCAACGCTGACCGTACGAGTCATCAGAAAAACTATTGACTATCTACTCCAGTGTTCATCTGGATCCAACATTTGGTGATTTGGCACTTTATGCAGAGATGTGTTTCACAGTTATAAAACAAGTCATATAATGAGTTTTTTTTTCTTCTGCTAACGAGATGCATTGATCCTTTCTGTTATGTGGAAAGCATCTGCTGTTGTGTTGTGCAGGTGATGCGTTGCGTTGTCCTGATGCACTGTGTTGGTTGTTTGCTGAAAATGACAGGAGAATCTAATTATATGGCTCACCATCTATCAGGACCTGAATTTATCATGTCAGTTGTACAACGGACAAGGCCACATGATCAACACCAATGACAAAAGCTATTTTTTTATTTTATCTTTTGAGATGATAATGATGGGCCAAAACTTTAGAATCACCTAAATAATTGTGCCCGAATGAAAAAGCAACCAAATAGTCCATCAAAGTGTAAATAGTGAAGAGTTATGAGCAGAAAAATTATGTTTGAAAGCAGGGCAATTATTTAGAACAGATGTTCTGTCTTTGTGTATGACAGCCGATGGGAGGGCCAGCAGATCAGAATATGGACCCTCTGTTCCACAACTGTAAAAATGACTCACTCAGATTCCCCTAGAGGGATTACTCTGCTTTTCATATTCTGGCCTTGATGTATTGCGCCAAGGTTCTTGTGCGGTCCAAATACTCTCTGTGCCACAGCTCACAGGAGGCGGAGGCAGTAGCCAGTTGTAGGCGGACAGAAGGTCCTGCCGATGCTCGAAACCTTATCCAAGCCCATGTAGCGTTTTTGTGCAGCCCGCGAGAGTTACTGTCACTATGCCAAGGGATGGAGCCAACCTCTTTGGGATGCATAGGAACTGCGAGGACTGCTTTGCCTCCATGTGTCTGGAGCTGATTGATGAAGACTGGAGCACCACTAGCGCTGATTGATGAAGACTGGAGCACCACAAGCACTGATTGATGAATACCGGAGCACCATAACCAGGTGATTGATGAATACAGGAGCACCATAACCGGGTGATTGATGAAGACATGGTTTAGCCCTATCTGCACTTGCTTTGACACAGCTTCGCCCCATCTCCCATCATCAGCGGCATCCAAATAAATTTACTACTGTCATTGGCATGTCGGGAGCACCAAAATGCTTTCCCGATGAGAGCCTGATCATTGGCCAGTGCTACGACATTGCACCCGAGGGGCTGTTGGGTGGGGGTGGGGAGTGGTCTCCAGCAGCCTGCTCTGCCCGCTGAGAAACAGGTAGCATCAGATTCTCCCTTCTCCCGTGAGTGCAATTTTGGGAGTTTGTCTGCTGGTCGTGACAGTGTTTTTGTTAGATTTCTTGTTGGTAATGGGTTGGCTTCTGTTACATGTATCCATTTGTTTCCTTTACGCAAGTTGTGTTCGGATAGTGAGTTTTAAGTTCAGTAGTAGTCGTTGGCTATAACCTTTTATAACCTGGAAGACCTCTGCTTTTTGCTCTGAACTAGATTAAACTTTCTCTCGCTCATTGCAAATGGGTTAGTTTCCAGGGCCTCCACTACCAGCCAGTTCCTCCCAATCACAGATACCTCTGTGTTTCCCATAATTATCTTGCTTGCTTAAAAACTTGAGGCAGGTGCTATTGCTATTGATTTAGTTGGGCATGACACAGCTGGAAATATCTTATTAGCTGTGGACAAAAGATACTGAATGGAATTGGCTTAATGCTGACCAGAGGCTACACTACAAAAACTATTTTGAGGGCCACATAGATGTGTCTTTGCCCTGGAATATGTGCTCCCACCCACCCCTATCCCTCACTCAACAGTGAGCTCAAAGCCTAAGGCCTTGATGGGGAAGGAGTTGGTTGTATGTGGATAGGAACAAAAGGTACTTCTATCCATCACTGGCGGAGGATGAATTCAGCCGCTCTAGAGAAACAGCAGCTCCAGTGTCATCCACACACTATATGCTGGCATATCGAAGGTCACATTGTATGTATGGATACAGAGGCACGGTCTTCCGCAAATGACCTCCAGACCTCCTGGGCATGTTTGTTTTGAAGCTTCTGGATGCACAGCGGCAAAAAACACCATGGAGACACTGTAGGGAAACGTACGAAGGAGTTTTCACACCGGCCTTCACCTCCGGTTGCATAGGTAGCATGATGAAATTATAATGGGATTCCCGAAGAAGGAAGCCATTTATGTCATTGCTGTTATTATTTATTAACTCCGACCTACCATGCATTGCTTACAGTTTTGCACTTTATACATTTATACAGTGTGATGTTGCTGGTGGGGTGCAGAGCAGCCATAAAGGGGGGCTAACCTTGAATGTCACCCAGAGAGTTATGGGGAGGCCTGATCTGAGCACCACATTCTGCTATAGCAGCTCGTCCCTAGAATGGACTTCTGCTCTTTGAGTAACTCACAGGATTCAAATATTTAACTGACATTATCGTCATACTTAGGCTTAGGGGGTCCTAAGATCCTTGGCTTCTGCTCTCTGAGCTATAATGCCCCCCCATGCTGGCTCACCTTCCAGTCGTGACTCAGCTGGGTGGAGGGCCTGTTCAGTTTTAGCACTTATCTCATGCGGAGTGTCTATGGGGCTAATCGATTCAGGAGTGGCAGGGTTCTTTTCTTAATTGCACACAGATGGCCTCCTGGGTTGAAGGTGGGCATTTCTACTGTTTGGGGGGGGGGGGGGGGCGGGGCATTGTCGCCCCCTTCCTCAGTGAGATGCTGGGCATGCAGTGGCCATGACTAGCAGGGGTCACGCCTTGTTTAATCAGCCAAACGTGGAGATGCAGGTGCTTGTAAAATGCAGTTTCATTAGACACACTCTCCTGGTTACCATTTCTGACACTGACACCCCTGGGCGATTCTGTGAATTCTGCTTGTAATTCAGGGGTACATCTGCACAGATTCTCCCTGCACTTGAGCCAAGTTTAGAAAATTGGAATGAATTATGTTGTGTCAGTCCGTGACAACTGCCGCTCTCGTCCATTCCATTTTGACGGTGTTCTGGTGCAAGAGGAACCAGACAGGTAAGTCACTCTGGGTAAAAGCTGGAAAGGGAAGTGACTGCGTAATGACAGCGTGCCGAGGGCAATAAGAGGCGAAAAGCAGTTTCGTGTAAATCACCGGGCCCAAAGCCCTTTTCTCTTCGAAGACTGCAATGTAGCCTTCCTTACCTCACTTCAAATAACGTTGAAGGTCTTGTTCAGCCGCTGCCCTTTGCTCTGAACAAAAAGGAATAGGCTGATTAGCTGAGGCTTATTGAGAGAAGGTGCTCTGCATTTGCTTACTCGCTCTGCTTTAATAGATCTGTCATGGCCGCTTTGAAGTTGCACTTCTCCTCCAGCAATTTGTTGGAACCATTTCATTGAAAGGTCTACTCATAATGGACAACGTTTCATTAATGTTAGCTACTGATAATTCTGGAACACATCGGCCACTCTGTGCACTTCTTAGCTTTATAACTTAAATTTTTCTTTTCTGGTAATCCTTTCTTTCTAGCATTGACTAGTAAAGCTGCGTTAACAATACTGTCACAGATGAACTCTGAACCCCAAAATAAAGCCCCAGGATTTTCCCCAGAAAAGGGTCCTTCCAATCTATTACAGCATTTTATTTCCCTTTCAACAGTCAAGATACCCCTCCGATATCTCAAGGGAACATCCCGGAAGAACTCCCACATTTCAAGACTAGTCAATTGTACATTTGTGAATTGATCAGGGCAATTTGTCAGTCGTCCATATAGACTCCTATCCTCCCTTAGCATCCGTCAGAGTCTCCGTTTATCTGCCTCCCTCTCTCGTCTTCTCTTTCCTGCATGTTTACTTGCGAACATCGCAAGTTGCTGCCTGTGAGATTGCTTTTGCTTGCTTGATGTTGCTGTTGTCCTTTAGTATTTCAGGAGGAAATAAATTTCCTTGACGTATCAAATTTATTATTTTTGCCTACCTTTGTGCGATAGGCAAGGACTTTAGGCTAGTTTACTTAAATTGATAAGAAAAGCTGTTTACATCCTTTTCCTAATGCTGTCTTCAAGGTTAATATATTTCTGTGATCAGTCTGTGTCTTATCAGATCTTGTTTGTATTTTATTTGTCAGTTTTGGATTGTATTGTCGCCGTGTTGTTTAAGATGACCTGAACCAGGAGAATGACTGTGAAGAAATGATCTATTCTTTTCTCTGGGAACTACCAGGTGTGTGAGCTCCTCACGGTATATTTAAATTCCAAGGAGACTGCAGTCTTATTTGCAGGTTCAGAATACATCGATTTTTCCATCCATTTATTGGAGGGATTAGTTTCCTGCACATTTTGGCTTGACTGCCTTTCCAGTTCTCTTATCAAATGCCGCACTTGCAAGTGGCTATTGATACACACACACACACACACACACACACACACACACACACACAGACACACGCGCACACACTCACACACACACAGTAACACATGCGCACACACGGACACACACACACACACACACACACACATGGATGCACGCACACACACACAACAGACACGGACACACACAAAACCATGCCCACGAAACAGAAAAACTTGTGAGCCATCAATCCGTCTCCATACCAAACATCAGTCCTCTTACTGTAACTAATGATTTCTGGAAGCTCCAGTTTACTACCTGTACCAGCCCCGCCCTTTCTGGAGTGCCTAACGTTTCTCTGTTGTTCAGCACTGTTCAAACGTGTGTCAAACTCGCCACAGAAGTGCTGGTGACAACGCTGTTCAAATGTATGTGGCACTCGACACACAGATCAATATGCCCTCAGCCTTCCGTCGTCACACTGGGCCGAGTCCATCAACACTGTCAGATGCAGGAGAGCAGATTGTGTCTGCTGTCTCCCTCCACGGGGGCCTCGGAGCCAGTGATGTTGGTTATAATAAACCATAAATAACAAACATCCGCAGCTGAGCGGCCGTCTCACTCATTTAAAAGCGCCTTGCAGCACGGGAGTCACCGCACAGTGCCCTGGACCCTCAGTGCCAGGTTATGTTCCTCAGCTTCATAAAAGCGCTGTTGCCGTGGAGCTGTGAAGCTTCCGTTCCCTTTGTCATGGACTGAGATCCTCGCCGCTCTCCGCTGCAAGGTTGCCTCCGTCTCATTTGTCGAGTTAATAGAGAAACAATGTGTGAGTGTGTGTGTAGGTGGATGACTGTGTCTGTGCATGTGTAGAATGATGACTGCGTTCGTGTGTGTGTGTGTGTGTGTGTGTGTGTAGGTAGATGAGTGTATATTTATGTGTGTGTGTGTAGGTGGACTCCAGCTCCATTGAAAAAACCTTCTACTAACTTGGGCTTAATCTGGGGTCTGTAGTTCACCCTGGGTAGATACATCACAAATTGTGCACTTGTTGTGTCTCACATATCGCTTTCAATTTCCTGTTTTTTTCCGGTCAGGAAAGAGTAACTAAATCAGGATGAACACATTTTTGCTTCTCTGCACATAAAGAGCCAACACCTGTGCCATCTTGTGTCAACCAATCACAATCCCTTCTCTATTCACTGTGTATAGAGCCCTGATGCGGGGGTCAGTGGCCTGGTCCAAATGGCCAGGTGCGATCACTTCATCACACTACAGGCTAAAGCAAGCACAGCTCCTCCGCACAACACGAATCTGCACTCCTCTCCAGCGAACACAATTAATTATCACAGAAGGAGAGCTCGGGCAGGCGTACATCCACCACACACTAACACACAGGGTTTTTTTTTCTCAGATATAAACTGCCTGAGTTTCGCTTTGCCACACAACGCTTTACACAAAGCAAAATTGTAACCTAGGTTCATCCGCTGTGATTCCCAGTCTCTCTCTGTCATTCATGCTGTAGTTTTTGGCAATTTGCCCATGACTCAGAATTCAAATGACAAAGGAAAGAGGGCTAAAACAAGGGTCAGTGTATAGAATGATGGGATAGTTATGGATAGTTACATGGAGCAGTAATATTAATTGGGAGGAGGGTAGTGTTAAGGTTCTGCCACTATGGGGGTGAATTATGACACTGGACTTATTTAGATCGTATTAGGAGCTTCATTTTGAAGATTTCAGGGAATAAATATTCAGATGAAAAAATAGGGTTCTGCTGGGGATTGCTGGTTGCTTTCTCGCCTACAGTAAAATCTTTGTTATACATAGAAATTACAGTCTCCACAGTAAAATCTGTGTTGTACATAGCAATAACGTTCTCCACAGTAATGTCGGTGTTGTATATAGCAATAACAATTTCTATGGTAAAGTCTGTGTTAAACAAAGCAATAACAGTCCCCCACAGTAAAATCTGTGTTGTACATAGCAATAATACACTATGCTTTTAAGAGACATTAGAAATACATATGTGTCTCAAAGAGAAACTCTACAGCTACCCAGACATTGCATTTTATTATGTGAAAGCCTATAGGTGTAATGCAATTAGGAACATGGAATTGGTCTTAAAATTGTATTGATCCCTATGAAGTGCTATCATACTAACTGTCTTCATAGCTCCTCTTGGGAACTGTGAACAGCTGGAACTGAATAAATGTTCTCTTTCTTTTTCATGTGGCTGTTATATTCCTGGTGTCCTCCAACTCTCCAGGTAAGACTTTTCCTACTTTGTGTTTTAGCAGTCTGACTGAGCCACTCGGGGGGGGGGGGGGGGGGGGGGTTTTAAAAAAACAAAAAAAAT
>JAOVYW010004868.1:0-12747 GCA_025775045.1 Hiodon tergisus | reverse complement strand
TGTGTGTGTGTGTGTGTGTGTGTGTGTGATCGAGTGAGCTTGGTTTCCTTAGCAATGTTTCACGAGTGTTGCACCATCTGTGGAAATGCTGCCACCACAACCATAGATGCTCCATGCAAGCTTTTCACAATGAGCAAGTGTTGGTAACTGTGTTTAGACTGTGTCATTTAACCTGACCTTCAGTTTTTTTTAGCTTTTCAACTGAGCCTTTGTTTTGATGTAAACTCCTCACCTTTCAGTGAAACTCACCTTTTTGAGGTCAAAATAGGTCACCTACGAGATTCATGAGGATCTCAGTAGAAAGTTTTCTTGGGGGGGGAGGTCTCACCACGCAATGTTCTCACCTTTTTTTACCTCTTACCTGTTTGCATCCCTGAAGATGAGTTTTGGGTGATTTCCCTCTGAATTGTAAGACTTTCGGTTTTGTACTTTTTACCACGGTATGTAAAGGCGTCGTGAGAACCAGCATTTTTTCCTCAGCGGTTTGTTTGTGGTTCAGACTGTTCAAAGCCGCTTTTGACAAACTGCACAAAACTGGTTCAGAAACCTGAGCTGGAGCGCAGGGTCATACCCACGTAGTGATGAAGATGACTGAGCTGTGGTGGGAAACGCCAAGCGTACAGACATCTGGGGTCATATAAAACGGCTGGCGTAAAAAATTAAGAGCAGCCGTCTCTAAATATCAATGGGTAGACAGACGTCTTTCTAACCCCTATTGTCTGTTTTTGTAAATGTGGTTTACAAGCAACACAAATAAACGAAGAGACGGCTTTCACGCCTACGTAGACAACCTGAAAGTGAACCGTACTGTACTCCACAGATCGTTAGCTATAGATAAATTTATCATATGGTCATATGTGTATGTGTGTGTATATATATATATATATATGCAGGACCAGTCAAGAGTTTGAGCACAAGCTGGAACCTCAGTTTAAAAAGGAAAAATGTAACAATGTTAGCTTCTTTAAATGCTTGAAAACGTCATTCAGTAATGACGGACTTAAACCTATGCGACCTATAGTTACCGTAATCATGGACCCGATCCGGTTTACAATAATTGATTTTTTAAAAGCCAGTTGGGTATCATGCTTAAGTAACATGCTAGTTAACTCGGAGAATATCTAACATCTAAGACATTTTTATAGACCGGTGTTCTAAAACCGTTTTATACTCTTTTCTGACATTGAACTAACTTCGGCTGACTTTAACCTACTGCAATCGCCTTGCTTTGGGTAACCATTTCTTTGATATTTACATTTTCATTTTGAATGAACTTATTCACTTATGATTATTCAACTTTATGTTCTCGTATTGTGTAAATATATTAAGTTTAGATAATAAATTAAAATCATAGATAATGATGAGAACCTGGTTTCAAGCAGACCGGTACTGTATAAATGTGTACATGCGTGTGTGCGTGTGCCCCCATGGTCTTATTTCAGTTCACTTTGTTTACTGACAGGTAAGCTATATAAAATAGTCAAGGTAGCGTGCTGAGTAGCATTTAGGCTGCCATCTAGTGACAGGATGTGACCATTTCACGTTCACGCTCACTACAGTGCAGCTTAGACCGAAGTTGGTCTCCCCCTGTATCACCTATAGCTATAAAATAATGTTTTACATTTGTGAGAAAATAACAAGCCCTTGTGATGAATGACAGAAACATGTTGGCAGCTAAACAACCGGTATCTTTAACCGCGGTCATGTTGTGTTCTGGCTTTCCTAGGTGGCCCTGGTAGAACCTTCACCCAATTCAGCGACCGTACCCTTAGGAACACCACCACACTCTTGCTGAGCGACGATGAAGCAACGCTTCACGTAGGAGCAGAAGACGCCGTCTTCTCATTGGACGTCAGCCAACCAGGCGTCATGACGCTGGGGAGAAAGGTGTGCTTATTTTTATTTTAATTTTTTCCTGGTGGAGAACCCTGTTCCTGAAGGGTCCAGGGGTGTCTTGATTTAATTCCACCCTGGATAATTTGGGACAGTGTTTAGTTGGGAAGATGAGTTACCTGGCTTCCTGATGTGGGCAGGAACTTTGCTGGTTTTGCTTCAACATACGGATTCGCTCTTTGTGACACTGCTCATTGGCTCTGCGGCCAATGTAGGTTTTTAAACCCTGGCCGATGCTTAAACTTTCAGGGATTCTGGTTGTTTGCTGAATAAGAGGCCCATGTTTGCTCACTGGTCTGAATCTTAACTCTCACTCTGCTGTCTGTAGCTGGGCTGGTCCCCGTCTCACAGTGACCTGGGCAACTGTTCCATGAAGGGCAAAGAAAAGGTAAAAATCTGACTGGGTTTGTGTAACCTCAGCCCCGAAGGAACGTGCGTGCTGGCGTTTGTTTGATACCGAGGTGTAGTAAAAATCCATTACTGAACCCTTACGTGTCCGACATTATTACACTTGACGTTTACATTTTAGTCATTTAGCAGATGCTCTTATCCAGAGCGACGTACCAAAGTGCTGTAGTTTCAGGGTTCAAGTGCAGTGCAGTACTTATCATCACTTCCTATTCTAATGTGTTTAATAGTAAAAATAAAAATCGTATCAATCAAAAGTTTGTCTTGGAAAGGAATGTATCCAGGGGGGTTCCATGGAAATGGTTGCTTTCACGCCTCTCTCCAGGCGGACTGTTCCAACTTCATCCGCGTTCTCCACTTCCTCAACTCCACGCACATGTACGCCTGTGGGACGTTTGCCTTCAGCCCCCGGTGCATCTATATCGTAAGTGTCTGTCTCCTGGCCCGACCCGGTCAACTGCCCGTGCCATTTAGTCAACCCGCATTCACAACCGGGCTCTGTTCTGAATCGCTCTGTTAACAGGGTGAACATTGGAATAATAATAATATACCAGTAATTTTTGTGTGAAAAACAAGTTAAAAACACATATTTTGGTACTTTTGTGACTTAATCACTTAAAAAACGACCTTATTAAAGGTGTCATATTTTGCTACTGTTGGAAATGGCAGACAAACGTGACACCACACTGGGTTTAGGGAACTTGTTCTCGATCTGTAAAGTTCACTTTTTTTAAATGTCAAATTTATCGTGCTGCTGTGTCTGCTTGCACTACTAGAGCATGAACAAGGTTCCCTTTCTCACACGGCCTTGTCTTCTCACAAAGAGGAAACACATGGCCTTTCTCACACGGTCTTGTCGTTTGCATACCGTATCAATAAAACAATTTGGGAGGGGTGGCAGGTTGAGAACCAATGCTCCAGATGAATTAACCTCCAGGAAGCTTAAGTTTAGCATGCCTGAGAATGGTGTGCGCGACGGAAGCTGAATGTTCATTAACCCGTGGCGATGGTTCACTCTCCAGTAGAGCGAGGAGATGCTGAGGTCTTGACAGCTGCATGAACAGACCGCAAGCCTTCGATGGGGTGAGGGGGGCGTCAGGCTTCTGAGGACATCCGGACAGGAAGCCTGTGTCTGGCTGACCAAAGTTCTCCGCACTCAAGTTCTCTCCTTTCTTTCAGGATTTGAAAACCTTTAGCGTTGCGACCGGCCCCAGCGGCAGGCCGGACGATGGCCGGGGTCGCTGCCCATATGACCCGTTTCAGAGAAACACGGCCGTCGTCGTAGGTGAGGAAACCTCCGAGAGGGTCGTGAGGGGACTTCTGGGTTTGGGTACCATGTTTGGCGAGCGTCCGTTGCTAATTCTACCAGGACGCACCTTCGTGTTCGCTTTAAACCGAATTTCTTTTTCTTTTCTTTTTTCAGATGGAGAACTTTATACGGGCACAGTGGCCGACTACAGGGGGAACCGTCCAGTCATCTCTCGCCACCTCAGCAAGGGGACTCGAATTGATCTGAAGCTGGATGACACGCTGGGCTGGTTGGAAGGTGAGTGTCTTCATCTAGATCCCTGACTGGAGAATTCCACCGTTTTCCTATTTGTTCTTAATGTGTCCAGACTATGCATGACTATATGGGTCATGGACCTCTATGGGACCTAGCCTCTGTGCTCCTAGTCTGTACCTTATTCTCCCGTTATCAGATCCCACCTTCATCAGTTCGACCTTCGTTCCCAGTGAAGGGAAGGTCTACTTCTTCTTCAGTGAGGTTGGCAAGGAGTATGACTTCATTGAGAAATTCATCGTCTCCCGCATTGGCCAGGTCTGCACGGTAAGAGAGCCAGCTTCCTCTCCGGTAGCTGGTCTGACTGCTGAAAGCCAACAGAAAAACATAAGGTTGAGGTTCCCTGGTTTCAGTGGCCTGGTATGGTGGGGGGGCGGAGACGCAGAAATGCCCTGGAGAAAAGAGGGTAGACCTTAAAGGAGACATCGCACAGCTGAGCCCAGTCACCCCATGTCAATTACAGAGCAAATATAGCTCAAGTTTTCACTTCCAAGTTTAGGGGCCAATGCAGTCGGTTCCCATTGTTCTGAGTTGTGTTGTAGCCGCCCTGCGCCTGTCTGACATGTTTCTCTATTGGGGCAGAGTGACATCGGGGGCCAGCGCACCCTACAAAGGCGCTGGACTACCTTTGCCAAGGCACAACTCCTCTGCCAGTCCCGAAACGAGCTGCCTTACAACGTCATTCAGGACATCGTCACCCTCCCCTCCGAGGGGGGCTCCGAAGATGAAACGTTGTTCTATGGCATCTTCACCTCTCAGTGGTGAGACCGTCGTGATGAGCGTGCGCGTTCTTACTCTGGCTTTATACTAGTGAGCTGCATTTTTCCCCTGCTTTGGATCGTTGGGTTCGAATGTTGAAAGTTTCGGTGAAATGAGGTGACCTGCCGGCTAGTCCGTTGTTGACCGCTCACTGTGCGGCGGGCGTTCGTGCACCCCCCCCTCTTCGCTCCGCCAGGTCGACCACTTCGGGGCAGTCTGCGGTCTGCGCATTCAAGCTCGGGGACATCAAATCGGTGTTTGCAGGAAACTACAAGGTTCTGAACCGGGACACGCAGCGATGGAGCACCAGGAATCAGGAGAAGATGGCCAATCCAGGGGAGGTAAGTGTCTCGACAATGAGCGTCCCTTTCAAAGCATGTTGGGGGTTTTGTGGTCAAAGGTTTTCTCTTCCCCTTGAGAGAAGTCATCGATCACGGACGCTTCGTTGAGATGGTGCGTGTTTAGCATTGCCCACTCTAATCGTGATTTGGATCGAATCGGGTGGACCGTTTTCTACAGTTGCGCAAGTATATGTGGATTACTGATGCCCGAGTTGCTGGCCCTCTCTGTCTAGTGCGGGCTTCACAACGCGTCCGACAACACGCTGAGGTTTGTGAAGGAGAACTTCCTGGCAGACGAGAGCGTGCAGCCAGTGGGCCGAGGCCTGGCTCTGGTGTCCCCCGACCAACGCTACAGCAAGATCCTAGCCCAGAGGATTCATGTGGCCAGTGGCAGGAACTACACTGTGCTCTTCCTGCTTACTGGTACGCCACAGAATCCATGCATTTCTGTCCAAGTGACTCGGTTCACAGTCTGGGATTTTGGGTAGGAGTTAGGGTGGCTTCCGTTGCTGCCGGTGGTTTGTTTTGTTAGCTTGCTAGTACTTCCTTCCACAGGAGCTGATGCGGATATTCCTCTTTCACCCTCATCCTGATCGTTTTCCCCCCCACAGAATCCGGATTCATCCACAAAACTGTGCTGCTGGAGAAGGGTCCCCACATCATCGAGGAGATCCAGGTCTTTAAGCACCCCCAGTCTGTGACCAGTTTCCTCCTCTCTGTCACCAAGGTATTCATCGTGCTCTCTTTCCTCCCAATTCACCCCCCTGTGTCTGTTCTCTAACCACACTTTAAATACTACAATTCTGGATGTCGCTAATTGGGAACTAACCTATATCGGGTTACGGGAGACACTAGTACATCAATATGTGACGGCAGGAAAGACAGGGTACATGGTATTGCTGTCCAAGTCATTTCAACTCGAAGGGCATGAACCCTGATTTATCCCTAACGGTCCCGCCATGTTGTGACCATGTTGGACAGGCTAACAGCTAACGGCTGTCTCTGCTTCCTCTCGCAGGGCGTGCTGTTTGTAGGCTCCCCCGAGGGCGTGTCACAGGTGCCGGTGTTCAACTGCTCCTTCTACTGGAGCTGTGCACAGTGCGTGTTGGCCCGGGACCCCTTCTGTGGCTGGGACCATAGCCACAGGGCCTGTGTGGGCGTGTCCCAACACCAGGGTAACCTGTGAGTGCCTCTCCGTTTCCTCCAAACCGGAGATGGCCCCTGTGGCCAGTGGGGTTGTTGCTGTTGGCAGAATTGGGTGCAGTGAGTGGACGTGCAAGGCATCTGGTGATGAAAGCATGGATGGATCTGTGTTAATGCTGTGTTAATGCTGTGTTAATGCTGTGTTAATGTTGTGTTAATGCTGACGCGTTGGTATGGAATGGCGAGCTGGTGGCTCGGGCCTAAGCACTGATTGTCTTGCTCTCCTTTCCGCTGCAGGGGCCAGGATGTGGAGGAGGGCAATGTGCCAAAGACGTGTAACGTTTCTGGTGTAAGCCCCAGATCCAGATCCATTCAAAAGGGGCACCCGACAGGTTTGTGTTATGGCTCTTCTGGCTGAGTTGTCGAACCCTCACAGCTTTGTAGGCTATGGTCGCACAACTCGCCTAACAACGATTCATAAAGGGAGTGAGAGAAATGGCCTTAAGAGTTCTGTAAACCACAAGAACAGAATGGTAAAGCCTGACCCAACTAAACCGTGGTGCTTTCTGCTACTTAACTGCCAAAACCACACACCTTCCTGCAGTGAAGCCATGTCTTGTTGTTTAGATTTCTAATGCCCGGTAGTTATCTCCCCCCCAGATGAGCCGGTGCACGTCTCCCTGAACGAGGTGGTGAAGCTTCCATGCCCAAAGGTGTCCCAGCTGGCCAGTGTGTACTGGAAGCTCCCCAATGGCAACCTCTCATTGGACCGCTACATGCAGCTGGACGATGGCAGTTTGCATTTTCTGGCCTCCTCGCTAACCCTTGGGTCCTACCAGTGCTACTCGGTAGAGAACGGCTATTCTCAGGCGCTGGCCGCCTTCTCAGTGTGCCAGAGGACGGGTGCTGCTGCCGCCACCACCACCCTCAAGGCTGCCCGCCCCACCCACGCGCGGATCCGGCCAACCTTCGAGGCCAAGAGGCCGGTGATGACTCCACCTAGGGGGCCTCAGCCAGAGACGGCAGCGACAGCGACCACCCCTGTTAAGACCACCACACTTTGGAGACAGACAACAGCTACCTTTCGCAGAGAGACCAGGAATCTGATCCCAGCCGACCGGATCGGGTGGGTGGAGACGGGGTCCTTCGGCAGGGAACAGCTCCTGCTTTCGAACGGGAGGACGTACTATAAGGAGCTGGTGGCGGTCTCCATCATGCTGGCGCTAACGCTGTCTGTGCTCCTGCTGGTGGCGCTGTACGGACTACGCTACAAGTGCAGGGGCAGGACCAACCCTCATGTCTGTCCCGGGACGGACTCGGACTCGGACACGGCCCGGCTGCCAGAGGAGGATCCCCTCAGGGGGGGTCAGCAGGCGGAGGTGCCGCGGAGTAAACCCTCGGTGGCTGCCCATAATGGGACTCCAAAGGGCTCAAACGGGCACCTGCCCAACATCCCCATTTAAGTCCAGTGGCCAATCCTGTCAAACCAAACTGTCACAACGGCCTATCCCACAGATCCGTGCCGTTGCAGTGGACATCCAGAACATTCTGTCAGACACAGATCAGTGGAATTTGCCATTGATGGGTCAGATGAATCTATGTACGCATAATAGAAATTTAGCAAATAGGTACATAGAGTTTTGCACACTTATTCTTTAGATTTAAAAAGGATCAATCAACAGTACTCTTGTGCAGGGGGTAATGTGTGTGTTTTGAATGCTTTCGAGCGTCAACAAAGCATGTTGTAAACTGGAAACGGACGGTGGGGTTACGCCTGTCTGAGTGAAGTGTAGCCTTTTCTCACAGTTCAGTTTGCGCCACTGTACAAGTTAGGATGCTGTATCTTCTGATAGGTTGGACCGTCTGTTTGAAGGATTACTTCCTGTATCGCCTGGTCTTCTGTTTGTTATTTCCTTTAAAAAAAAGACTTAAAAAAACTTATGCCGGGCTAAAAAGGAGACCAAATTTTTTTTTTCCCCCAAGAGAACAGGTAACACCAGTTCTAACACTGTTGTTGGGACTGATTTTGTTGTCGTGTTTTCAAAAAACTGGATGGAGATTCACAAAATCATACTGTGAGCTTGCCAAATCTGTGTTTTGTGTGTGTTTTTAATTTATATTGATTTACAACTTTGCTTAACTGAAACCTACAACCGCACAGTAAAGCATGGAGTAAAGCTGTTTGAGTTCCATTTCTAAAATTGTCTTTGTCTGCTATGTTATTATCGGTACAATTTGTTCAGTCTTGTTTTTTTTTTTTTTTTTAAGAAACTGATAACCTTTTATTTTTATACAATGTTTACCTATTGTATGGCAAATAAAAATATTGACCTTAAATTAGCAAAGAAAGTTTCTTCTTGAATGCCAACTTTGCCAGAAGTACAACGATGAAACCACGGTAAATGTTGTCACTTTAGGGAGAAGGAATCGACCCTCGGTTGACTGCACTTGTTTTAGTCCAAAATTTCTAAATGTTGAAATTTTACCAGGTTAGGGTATCTTGATACACCTAAATATTGATATATGTTGGGTTATCATAACTGTGATTTCCCTGAAATGGAAATATTAACCATCACTGATTTATTCCCCTCTGAAAATGGGGAACAACATTCTTCCTTCAAAAAAAGTCCTGCCAAAAATGCACTGGGGTTCCACGTGGAAGTAGAGATCGCTGTCAGGTATAGTGTACAGTGTCAAACGGGCCCTTTTAGAACTGGTGGGGAGGTTACCCTAACGTTCTGCAAGGTCTCGATCATTCGGGCCTTCCCTGATTCTTACAGGGGCTAAAACCACAGCTGCAGAGTGGATGTGTTGTGGGTCCAGAAGTTGACCTGCTCTTGTCTGACAAAGTTGCATGTGAAATTTGTAACATCTTTAATGTATAATCAGAGCCGGTATTGACCTCCCTGGGGCCCTATGCAAAGTTCTGCTAAGGGGCCCTCCTACCTGACCCGTGAGCAATGTAAACCATTTGCGAAAGGGAGGCGGAGCCCTTGCGTAATTTGCGGGGCCCTTTGCGTAGAGAGCAAAAAATTTTACTATATAGCTGTTGTCTCATATAGCTAAATAAGATAAACGTATAACAAACCACAATTTATTAACAACTCGTTATTGGTGATGTACATTAAATATTATATTGAGTAAGTAAATAAAATAACACAAAAAGTAGTTCACGTTAAGCAAACTTGACTAGTTTTTGAATGTGACGCGCTTGTCAAGTCCCTAGTGCGTAGCCCTTCTAACCACGCCTAATATTTTGACGTCAGACTCGAAACATCGGGATTTTAGCGAGACCCGTAATTTAATCAGGTCAGAAATAGCAGTTTCTGCAAATTACTTATTTACTAACGTCTTTCCGGACATAATCTTTCTTTCCAACAATACTCGGGCCGTGGCAGCAGAGGGGAGGTGATAGGAGAAAAATAAACTGCGTCGTGGTCAGCGCCGGGCTCTTAACTAATTTAGCTAAACTTTTTAAAAATAAATCCTTTATTTCAGGTGCACAGAAACGTTAAATCGTTTAATCGGAATTGAAGGCAATTCCTTAAACACGTGCAACTATAATAAACCGTCGCATGCCAATATAATTTGTGACTTTTCTGTTGTATTGACGAATTTCTGATTTAGCCTTGGTTTTTTTTATTTATTTTAATTGCAGCTTGCACTTCCTCAAAGTGGCCATTTTGCAATATTTTACTTTTGTTGTTTTGCAGTGCTTAACCGTGGTCGACAGCTGAAAATGTCCGTTTCAGTCACTACCGTCGGTGGACTTGTCGTTGTCACCCAAGTCTTTCCCAAGGGGGAAGAGAACAAAATCCAAATTTGTACCCCCGCTCCAGCAAAAACCGAGTGCGTGCAAACTGAGGAGGCCTCGAACCACTTGTCAGAGATGGCGAAGCGATACCTGAGGAGTGAACCAAAACCGCTGGGAGTGAGTATCACGCCTACATTTATTAAGTTTACATAGTTGCGTTTTTAAAAGAAGCCAAGTTTATTATTTCCTTGCGTATGATGTAATAAAGGAAGGGATTGATATAATTTTTTCACCCTTGTTATGTAGGTACTGATAACAAAATGACTCTTTCTAAACCATCCGTGAAACTAAAACAAAACTGAAATAAATGGCCGGGGCTTCAGCAAACCTTTTAAACGTAATTGTTGACAGTCGTTTTGGTCCGGACAATTGCGTTAAACGTAAGCTGTTAAATGACCACGCAGTTTGTCGTCAAGATGCTACGTACAATAGATATGTTTAGCCTTGTTTATTAACACGTATGTCCTGTTCAGAGGATGCATCTGTAGTTATCTAGCGTTTATTGTCAAGTGTTTCCTTAAAATTTTCTGCCAAGACACCTTTCCGTAATTAAAGCACACCTGCCCCCTGTAATACACACCAGGAACACTTCCATCTTAAATATAATTATTTGCGTCTTTATTTTAATTTGTATTATTACAATTATACCGTATGTTTTGAGCTGCAATTACAGTTTGTCTAAACAATGTTATTATTTATCGCGCATCTGTGGCTGTCTGGCGGTAGTCAGAAGTTCCCTTGTCGCTATGGCACCGTATCTTTGGAACGTGCGCCACACGGTGGTTCTGTATACCGGGGTTTTTAAATTTTTTACCATAGAATTTTATTGCCGTATGTATTAAATAAAATTAAATTAAGCGATGCCCTGCCCTCTTATACAGGTAGTTCAGATCTTGACTGGACTGGTGACGGTAGGCCTGGGCCTTATCATCTTCTTCAGCAATGGTTTCTTGATGCCGGTCCCTGTGTTCATCGGATCAGTGGTGAGAATATCAACATCGAGCAGTGGATGCCCGCTCTGTCGCCAGCTGCGCCATAACAAAGAAATATTCGCTTACAAATTTAAAATGGCTGCCTGTCTGCCTGCTTTATATAGCCAGCCAAGCCCACGTCACTCACTCTCTGTAGGGGCGATTCCATTTTTGTCAACGGGCTGGTGTAGTTTATAAACTGGCACCTGAGTGTATGTTGTCAGATATTCGACCTGTGTGGGATCTGATTCTAACCTGCATTGAGCTTTTGAAACTCAACGTTAGTCCATCTTTTTCCCCCTAAAGATTTGGATCCAGAATTCATATTGCCTCTTTTTTTCTTTCACCTCGCAGTACATTTTATCCGGATCCTTCTCTGTCGCATCACACAGTTGCAACAAGCCCAACATGGTGAGTTCATTTAAAAAGGCTGTCTAGTCTAAGTCAACGTGTGGCGTGGGAGGTGGGGTCTCCCTCTTCCCTTGTATTTTGGCCCAGTATTTTCACAGTGCACTGTTGTCCCTCCAAGAGCACATTGTTTAGTAAGCTGACTCTGTAGACTGATGACCCGACACTGCTGTGGGTTAAATCAGTGTCTTTTTTATTTTAAAATGATTAAATTAAACACGCAAAAGGGCCAAATTGGAAGTGCTTTGACCCACATGACTCATTTTCTGCCTTCCAAAGTAAAATCCTAACGCTTTCTGACACATTTAAAAGCATCTTCATTCGACACGAGTCACAGGAGTGCTGTCCTAAAATGCACACGACTGTGCCCCTGCTCTCCCCCAGATTAAAGGAACTCTGGTAATGAACACCGTCAGCGCCCTGGTGGCCGTGGCCGGGGTGATTTTCTTCTCCTTCCGGCTGAGCGACAGACCAAGCCTCGAGGGATGTGTCCAGGGAGATTTCAGTGAGAGATTCAGCTCGTATAACAGTCTGTACTGGGACTGTGTCATAATGGTCCGTTACCTCAATGTAGGTATATCGACAACCCGTACCGCCGGTCTCCATTCTTTTTTTTCCACTTGATGCACTTAAGCTGTCACGGTGTGCTTCAAAAGAACGCCCTGTAGTAAAATAATTACTTTTCATAAGATTCGGAAGGGGGGGGGGGGGGGTAACCAGTGTTGCTGGGTGAGAAAATTATTAACTGACCTCATAGCCTGTTGTCTCTCTGTTGAAGCCTTTAAAAAAAAAAAATAATAAAGTATGTGTCCGGTACATTAAATATAATGGGGGACATGCCGTTAGTTGTTACCTTGGCTGTGGTGACACAGTGGCGTAGACATCAGTAGGTGGGCGATTGTGTTTGTTCTAACCCGGTGTCCCCCCCCGTGTCACCCAGAGCGCAGTTGATGGGATTAACGGGCTGATGCTGGTTCTGGCTGTGCTGGAGTTCGCCGTCGCCGTCACCGGCATCGTCCTTGCCTCCAAGGCCGTTGGCTGCAGCTCCGACCATGTGGAAGTGCGTGGAAATCTTCAGCCGGTTTTTATTTAAAGACCCCGCCGTGGGCGCATGGTTTCTATCATTCCCTGAAACCCCCTTGTTTTTAAGAATGGTATGTTCTGGGAATCCCTTTATGACGCTTCTTTTTGTTCTGCAGCTGTTGCGTCGACATGTAGCCACTGCGGAAGACATTGAGAGGCCCGCGATGGTTGCCGTGGACACGAGCAGCGACGTGCCACTGCTGACCAGTTACGAGGTCCCTGACTCCCCCCCACCGTATAAAGCCTGAAGGTCTCCGACCCCTGTTCATTCCACCTATCAGGATGGCTGTGGGCCGTGGTCCACCTATCAGGATGGCTGTGGGCCGTGGACAGCCTATCAGGATAGCAGTGGGCCGTGGACAGCCT
>JAOVYW010004867.1:0-12748 GCA_025775045.1 Hiodon tergisus | reverse complement strand
GATTTTATACACCTGTGGCAATGGGACTGAATGAAACACCTGAATTCAATGATTAAGAGGTGTGTCCCAATACTTTTTTTCCATATAGTGTATAAATCTACACACATGTTGTACAGTTCCATTTGTGATACAGAGAGTCCTCTTCACACAACGGACTGAACAGACATATCCTGGTGCTAAATTCTTTAGTGTCCAAACTATTATCTGTCAAGAAACATCTAACTAAGAACGACACTTGGACAAGAAAGATCTTCAACTAAACAATACATGGGAAATGCATTACATCCTACAGAATAAGACCGTTGTGTGCATTGCATTTATTTATTTTTTTCTTGTGCTCATGCTGCAAGAGTTGTACATTTTTAAAGGGACATTGAAATTGCAGTCCAGTGTGTCAGAAGGAATTTTTTAATTAGCCGGAGATTAAAGCCCACATGGTGATTAAGCTCATTTCAAGTATAGAGTAACCGTCTGGGCATTGCAGGACCAGAGTTTAATTAATCTGGTAATGGATGAAAAAAATAATCAGCAAGGATCCAATCTTACACATTTCAGCATTTCGAAGGAACATAATTCTGATAGCTTTTCAAAGGGAGAAACAGAGACTCAAATTGTGTACATTGCCAATAGGGAAATTAAAAATTGAACTCCTTCTCATGAATACATCATTGTGTCTATGAAGAGAAATGCAGGCAGAAATTACAAAGTGTTTCCCTTCTATTGTTCCCACCCCATAACAAGGAAGTGCTCCCTGGAAAACAAGTGAGGGAGCTCCACGCTCACCTAACAGTTAAATATGCAACAGGCTTTGCTTCATAGCTTTACCCTGAAGTTGCAATAAACTGCTGGTGTCCGCTTACAGCTCGCTCTCCTCCCCCACATGCTCTCCAATGAGGCAAATGGCACTAAAATGGCAAAGAAACGGATCATAGATAAAACCCTATACCTAGTAGTACAAATTAGTGTGTGTGTGTGTGTGTGTGTGTGTGTGTTTGTGTGTTTCATGGATTTCAAAGATTAACCTGCTGTGCTATCTCTCCAGTATCACTTGTGGCGGGTTATTCTTGCCATGATTTATAAACCTGGCTAGAGTTTATTTAATCATTTTGGCTGGGACTCTTTCAGCTCTAACTGAAAAGGCTGAACTGGAAAATAAATGGCACTGGGCACTTGAAATCCTGCATCTATGGTGACCACTCACCTATCACCTTCAACCATTCAGTAACAACCAATTGGATTTCGTACTACAAATAGTTATGCTTGTTGATGGCTTAATGACCAGGATCAGGAATGTCAGAAATATGCATTCATGAAGGCACTACTCCTTAAATAGTAAAAAAAAAAAAAAAGGAAATAGTTATAATAGTTATCTTAGTCGAATGGTCAATGAGTCATTTTTAATCTCAATGGAACTATGACCATGAGATAACCATGATACCATTAAATCATTATATTTCTGCCAATACTCCACCAAGTTTCTCTCTTCTCCATAAATACATATACCTTTTTAATAAAGTATAAATCCATGGGGATGGAGACCAGGTTAATGCAGTGGTATATAACCGCTGTATATTTTGGGGTAATGAGGAATATTTAAAAATATATAATTAATGTTACCATGGACAGAGTGGGGATTAATGTCGTAGTGTCACCACGGTTTCAGCAGTGTTGCCAAAAAGCATATCTGGTAAGGTAAAGTTTTACTCTACATATAGAATGCAATCAATATTACCCACCACTGAGTTAGCTATATTATCTTGTAACTTACTACTACCTGTGCATCTAAGAAAATTGAATAGCCTCCATTAGACCAATCAAAAGAGAGGTGTTGATTAATGCACATATCTCAGGTATACCATTGGTTATTATTGACATTGTCACTGTCAGCTATAAATTAAAGATAAGAGTGAAACAATTAAATATCAGTAGTCAAAAAAAGAATAAAGTATGGTACTTAGGGATGAAACCAAAACCTGAATTTTATATGGCAACGTCCAAGTTCATTCACACAAATATAACTTTAGGGGACGTGGTGAATGGTAAAAAACATTGGTACTGTGGTGGGATTGGGGATGTGGGCTACAAGGCCAGTGGGGACAGAAGTGAGTTCTGGTCTCTGTGCAGCTATCTACAACGGAGTTCATGTCCCACATGAACATGGTCGGCCAACATTCTGCTGAACATTGAAATGTTTCATTAATGCAATTCTCGATAAAAAAAAAAAAAAAGATAATGTTTTGCACTTATTTACCACAAATAAGGAGCCATATGATGCCCCTCTCAGAGAAGGGTTCTTCATCGCCGACGGGGCCCCTCTTCACTCTTCAGGGGCACTGGCCCAGGGCTGAAATCGCCCTATTTCCGATTAATCAGCCGACTGGTGTATTGCTGGATTACTGAAGCCCACCCCTCTCTGAGTCTGGATCACCTGGGACTCCTGCGAGAAGCCGTCACAGATGGTCGGACCTCCTAAAGGCGCTTCAGCCAAGAAGCCTGTCTGGCCGCTTTTCTCCAAATCCACAAATGGCAAGAGTGGCAGTTACCTCCCGGCTCTTCTGGACCATTTGTTGATCCACTCAAAAATGACCCAGGAATAAATCACATTATTTATGTTATTGCTAAATAATTATTCTTATTCTATAAAACAACAGGGTTCACTTCACAGTCCTGATGTTAAGATGACATAGATTACAATGATAAGACTCAGTTTAAGTTATTCGGTCAGAAGAGGAGATTCTATTTTCTTGGAAATAATTATTTCTCTGATAGAGAATCTTTTTTAGATTTTTTGGCAATTGTGTTCACGTTTCATGTTCAAACCACAAATTTTCAAAGATCTGAGAGTGAGACGACGCGTTATTTTCTGTTTGTAGCTTTGTATTTTTGTAGAATTTGAATTAATAGCCAGCTTAAGCTTGACATAGAATTTCGGTCAAAATAAACTGGTCCAAACTTTCTCTCATAAGCTTGACCATAGTTGTCATCATCATTTGGAATAAATAGTTTAATATCCAGTTCTTTCCATAATTAGAATTTACAAATAAGTCTCACTTCCTACACAAACTCAGAAACCATGGGGCAATGAGGTATTCAAAGGTCAAAGGTCGTTCCTCAAAGTTAGCAGCCTCCGTCGTTTGCATTGCCAGACACGCAGCTCTGTACAGGAGTTGAATCATCGATGGGCAGATAGGCATTGATGCTAGCCTACCTGCCCCCAGAAGAACCCTGAGACTGCTGTTTGACAGAACAACTGACACCATCTTCAAACTTCCCTTTATGGGCAATAACTTTTACCTACAAGCATTTTTCACCAAGCAAAGCATTCATGAAAATGTCAAAAAAGCTGAACTTTATTGAAATCTGACCATAATATATTATCTTTTCATATGTAAATTAATGAAAAATGAAATTTAATAAGAGAAGCAGAATAAGCAGACCTTAAAAATTACCTTACAACAAGAGGTAATTGCTGTGGGGGGGATCTATGCTATATGTCATTGAGTCTCGTATTAGTGGCTTACATTGATTGAAGCTAATATTCTGCTTTTAAAAATATATCAAAATTGATTGGTGTCCTCCGGCCCAGCAAAAAGACAACTTCATACAAAATGTCTCTGGTACTTTAAACTGCTACGTTTTTCCAGATGGAATGGGCCCCTTTCTTCTGTTGCAGTGGCATCAGACTCCGATGATGAATACTGCCCCCCACTTCAACCCACGACTAAACCAAATGGCTGAGAAGTCAGGGGCTGCAGTTCAATTGAGATTTTGACTTAAGGGGTCATTTTTAGTTCCTTGAGAAGAAACAGGCCTCCGTAAGGTACATTTTTATTTTATATTTTGTGTTGAAAAAAACTAGCTATAATCCCTTTCTTTAAGGACTATTCAGGCAGTTTTATCTTGTACCTGTACCTTGTATCAGTGTGGTATGTTATCACCCAAGCATCCTACAGTCGTCTAAACTGACAATAACATCAAATAAATATCAGAGGTGTGCAACAAAAACCAAAATTGTACCCTTAATGACAAGAGGGATGTGTATAATGCTGGTTTTGCTTGTTTATGTGCACCAAGTGGCTCCTCCCACATAGTCCATCTGCACATGAATCATATTGTGACCTGATACTGATAGTATGACTCTCCCTAAGTCACCAGATACACAAGTTCTTCGCTAAATTCAAACATGCTTGCACATTCATCACATTAGCCACAAAAAAACGTTGAAACTGGTCCAGCTTTGAATATCCACCTATTAAAAAACATAACTGGATCAAATTGGATCAAATCTGACTGAGCAGTAAACAGAGCTTTGTAATCTGGGGGAGTCGCCTGAGAGAGAAGAGAACATTGGTACTTTATTTTCAATTTCCTTTCTCATGAATGAATTAATGCAAACCACAACTCACAGTGTGGTCTTTGTGTGCCCCGAAAGGCGTTAGCCCTTGCTTTTCACTGAGTGTCTGTGTGTGTCTGTGCGTTTGTGCGTGTCTGTGACACATTCCATAGGGATCAAGGATGAGCCAACCTCTTCGATGCCCCGGGGCTGACCCTGATAACTTGTTTACATACCAGACACATTTCCTTAGTTACAAACCACAAGTGCAATAAGCCTCATTAGCCACTCTGCGTGATGACAGTCTTCTCTGATTTCACATGAAAACTGACTCCTGTGTAGTGAGGCAAATAAATGGGCATCCAATGTATCCATTACTTATAAAACAATAACTTTGTATTTGCCTGTAGAGGAAAAAAATAACATAAGAGGAAGCGAATCCTTAGATTTTCATTCTTTAGAAAAAAAACAAATCCATGCGATTGTGGGATTTAACAATAAGTCAACCGTGCTGTCTGACAATGAAAAGAACCAGGAGACTAATAGCTGAAGGCAACATAGGTTTTAACTTCTGTTCACAAAGAATACCAACAATGGGGAAAACCATTTTACCTTTGACCAGATGAGAGGTGGAAAACTGGTGACAAGATCGGATCAACAAAATAACTCATAAAGACATTAATAAATATATTATTTATGATCAAAACTAATGGCTTGGTTCTTCATTGATAACTTCTGAACCTGCAAAATTAAGATGACAAATTAAAGGAAAAAACAACATGAAGTGTCTCAGTAAGGTGTAGGGTCAACCACAAGCTGCCAGAACAGCTTCAATGCGCCTTGGCATAGATTCTAAGAGTCTCTGGAATTCTACTGGAGGGATGATTTGCAGTGACCCTTTCCTCCAAAGGGACAAGTGGATCCGAACCATGCCAGGAAAATGCCCCCTACACCATAAGAAAGACTCCGGATCCCATCACTGTCTCTGGTTTTCAGAAATGCAGCTAGAGGCAAACTTTTTTCTGCAGGAACCTGTGCTGTAGTAGACTGGTAACAGATCTTCGCACTAGATCAAATGATACAATAGGCAATGAACAGAAAGTTGCAGTTTAATTTAAACAAACAATTCAATTTCTTGTCTGTGTCTATTCTCTTGGGTTGGTGGATGGATATGACATGGATAAGTCACAGGGCTATTTGCAACACAAACAAAACAAGATTATGCTGATTATACAATTCAAGATCCCAGCTACTGTGAACATGCTTTTGTGTGTGTATCCACCGCACTGTGAAGGCACAGGGTGTGCACAACCACAGCAAAGCCCAGAAACCCACCAGCCAGTGAACACAAAGGCAGCCACATGCAATGTCACCTCCCAGTTTCTGTTTCTCCTGAATCAATTAATTGGTAATGGTTAATGAGGCCTTTTTTCACTGTTTTGTTAAGGAGATTGGTTTGTCAGATGTGATATGTGTGGCACACTGCCTGGTTCCACACCTTTCAAGTCCTAAGAAATGCTGATGGTCAGCCAAGCTGAAGGACCACGCCCTCTGATGATGACCCCCCTCTAGTGCCAACAACTAAGGCTCTTACAAAGAGGGTCAGCAGCTGGCTAGAGGAGGTTAGTTAGAATGAAAAGTCTGTGGGTTGTGGTTACGTATTTGTTGAGGGTTTTTTTATCATGGTTTGGAATTTAAATATGGAGTGTGATTGTGGTTTTCCCCTGGTTTGGGTGTTTTAATTTGAATTTCTTCCCCTTTGTTGCTGTTTCTGACTTGGTTAAGTTTGTTATTAAGGGGGGCAAATAAAAGGTGACACTGAAACCCCCATCTCACTGTTTCTGCCCACCCCCGACCAGGCACACCAAGGCGTGCTACATTGTGCAACGCAGTACTTAAGCTCCAGCCTTTCAAATCTGGGATACAATTTCTATGGGTCACATTGTCAACCTTAAGCAATCAGTCTATTCTGTCTAACAAAATCATACAGATTCAGCCATGTTTCATGCTGGAGGACCAGCATACACAACTAAAATTTAAACCTGCTTTTATTCCCACTGCTAGCTCACTCTCCTACTACCCCTTAAATGCAAATTGTTGCACCTGTCCAGCCTGACAGCACCCCCTTGAGGAAAGTTCCTTTGAACCCTCTACGCACAAATACTTGAAGACCCTGAAGCTTCCCAGCTGTTAGTCAAGTTGCTACACTACTGCTGCAGGATCAGTGAATACAAGCCCACACTAACTATTTAACTTCAAGACAAACTGACAAGACAAAAACAAAAGACACAGACTCTTAGACACTGCAGCTATCAGCTTAGGGCCCCAGATAAAACAGCCATCTCTTCATTTAGGCTTCACTGCCCACCCAACCCATTCCCAGGGAAATCACAGCCTCCCTGGAAAGCCCTGTTCATTTGTCTGCTTCCTTTCCAGTAGGCTTCCCTTGGCAACCGGCACTTCTCCCATCCTGTCGCTTGTCATCAAATCAGGTCCCTAATTCCACGCTCAGCAGCACACTCTCAGGTTCGCCACAAAGTACGCCGGTCTGGAGGTAAGCTGAGATGTGATTAAATAAGCTAAAGTCAGCCTCCTTACATTTAAGTAGAGCAATGTTTATAAAGCCACCCAGGGTAGTATCCCTTGCGGCTACCCACAGGTGAGTGCAATCAAGAAGGTGAAAACCATAAGACTCCACTTCATCTCTTTCCTAGGCTTCCTGACAGCCTGTCACGTTCACATATGGATTTATCCAGCTGGATTTCTTGAGAGGCTTACAGGGAAAGCAATAGGTTACCCTGTGCTGCGCCAGATAGTATACATAGTTGCCACATGGATCTAAACAGATCTAATGCGCTAGCACTTAAAATAACAAACAATTTACCTATTAATAGCATAACATAACCCTAACTTAAATTAAGCCAGAGCTATCCGGAGCAGAGCTCCAGGAAGGTTTTCAGAAGTCTTGCCCCCATTTTGCTCCAGGGCACCCACTGAACAGGGTGTAATCAGTGCAGACTTTCATTACCAAAGCAGGTGCCATTGGCTACAATTTTTTTTAAAGCGTATAAAATATGCTGTTTTGCCTCAACTCAGTGATGTGAGCAGACATGTCCTTCATTGGATGGTACTACAACTTTTGCGCTTCAGATTTACAAAGTCAAATATACAACTTTTTACAACTTTTTACAAAAAAAAAAAACTTACCAACTTTACCATTTATTACAAATAAAGTTATTTCTATCTACCTGGTCAGTCATTTATTTCATTGCAGAAGTAAGTCAGCTAAAGTTCCAATTTTTGACCCATGCCTTTTCTGCTATCTTACGGTTAACATTTGTTGAACATTTCATAAAAAATGTAGAAAATAAGTAATAATAAAACCAGATCTGAAGAGGTTCCATCCTGAGTCATTTGTGAGATCCAGGATCAGTAAATTGGAAGACCCACTGAAACTGATTTCAGGACCAAAGTGAGAAAACTATTTATGAAATCAACATGATACCGCTGTGGTTTCTGCTCAAGAAACTTCTCTAAAAATATGTATTATAGAGAATGGATAAAAAAATTTTGAGGGGTGGGGCTATTTAGATGGCATTGGTTTACAGTTTTAAAAAAACCAGTAGTATAACTGCATACAATAGGCACTTGATAAGTCATATGCTAATTCTATGTTCCTTAGATACGGAACTTGAAATTCATCTTCCTGTTCCAGCTCTGAAAGTGGAATTAGCTCTAATAAGCACATTCTACTCTGTTCAAAACTGTACATCTGTAACAGGTTTGCTCGTTTGATTTAATGCATTTAATGTGATAACTACACACTGTACTATGTTGAGAAAATCGGTTTCCTCCGCTTGCGTTGTCTTTCTTAGCTACTAGAAACATTTTCAGCAGCTGGGTAATTAGTCATAAAATTATCAAGGACGAGTCTGTTTTGGTGCGGATTTTATTTTTATTTAATAACCAAGGAACTTTATTTGTTCCTCTGTTCAGTTTCTTGTGTTTTATACTGCAACAATTTATCTTACATGCTTCCTAAAATCAGGCACAGAGTTCTCACAATAGTCTATGGAGTATTACTACATATTTACAATAAAAAGCTTTGTTCCTGTATCATTTTGATTTAAAAAAATATGTTTTGCATGTCCCCTATGCCAAAAAAATCTACTCTTGACCAGCCGAGCAGTACATTTGTATCCTGAAAATGTCTTACCTGATCCAATTGATTATTTTCTTCAGGGCTTTGGTCAGTGTTGGCACTGTTTGATTATTTAGAGACTCTGGCGCAAGCTTCAAAGCAAGATTCAAAACTGATCAGAAACTGATGTAGGAGAAGTACCTATTGCCAGAGACATAAAGTGATGGGCTAAATACGATGTACTGAGTGTGAGTGGTGCTGTGAATACACACACTGGTGCGTGGCTGAATGTAATTGCAGTGCTGCTTGCTGTACGTGCACGGCTTAAGAGAACAGGCGAGAAGTCGAGCTGCTGCAGTTCACCATCTCTCCAACCAGACTTTATTGTAAACACATAACCCAAAGTTCCCCACAAAAATAACAATAATATTACAACTTTTAAAAGATTATCGTGTAGCTCCCATGGCCTGTGTGTGCTTTCTGTAGGGTCGGTGGGGGGTTTTTTACTCTGCTTTCCGTCCACACTATTTTTGTGAATTGTTGCTCTCTCTGCAGCAGGGTGGGGCATCTAAAGGGCATCATTTTCCAATGTGGAAAAAACGGATCCCTGCTGATTCACAGACAAACCAAAATCACTGAGTCATAAATCCCTAACACACTGGATTAACGTAGAAAGGCACCAGTGAAAATAACAGTTCTGTTTCTCTCAAATCACAGTGAGCAATTCTGATTGCCACTGTTTCACGCCATGGGTAAAGTTTGTGGCCTTTTTCAGAGATTAAGTTAGGCCTGAGGCTTCCACAGAAACACTTGTGTTGTTTATTTCTTTGTGAAATGTGTCATCTCAACCAGTCTTCTTCACTGTACCTTTATTCCTGCTTTCTGACGACATTCAACCACAAAAACATTCTAGTTTTCCCACCACACACCCAAGTCTACAGTGCAAAGCAATCCAGTTTGGATGAAGGCTAAATATCACTTTGTTAACAATATCTTTTGATCCTTTCCCAGGATGAAAACTTATTCTCACAGAGCATACGCTGCAAAGTCAGTGGATACATACTTGCCAGCATTCAGACTGCATGAATGGAATGCATGCATATACTGGAGCCCTGATGAATCCCAACCATGTATTTGCATACGTGGTAAAGTCATTACAGCAATATGGCCAGCCAGGTGGCCACACAATACTTTTTTAGAGAATAGGATGGAAAGGTGGGAGACAAACGGCTAAGATTTCTCCATGACAGATTGTGTGGAATGCAGGTGAGCACACTCCTCTCTGTGGCTTAAATCTGGTGTTCTCAAGTTACAACTGCCAGTTTAGACTTTCACTGAGAAGACTTCCAGTTAAATGATCAATTTTCTGAACTCGATTTCTCAGATTGCCAAATATGTCATGTGGAAACATAAAAAAGTAGGAAACATTTTTAAAAATCTAGAAATTTATTTTAGAAATCACAGGCTTAATTCAAATTGATAAATAATCAAATACATTAAAAACTATAATAAACGTCTAAAAATCCCGCATCCTCATCAATGAAGACATGGAAATTTCCAGCTGGAAACAAGCCTTTATGATCTAAATCACCATTAAATCCAATTTTGGCATTTTCTTTTGCCAGACGCCACACCCCCTAAGCCCTGGGGACACGCCCAGGGCCGCCCTTACTGACAGCCAAGCTGCCAGCACCTCATCTCACCACTGAGTTTGGTTTCACAAATGATATGTTGCACTTGAAAAGACGTTTAAAAGAGTGCCAGAGGGGCTGGGAAAGAAGGGTTTAGACTGGAGAGCTGGTGGCTTGAGGTGTGTTTATCAATTTGTTGGATAAAATAAGCTAGAAGAGTATTTTGATTTATAAAGTAATAAGACATCCTTTTGGAGAAAGGAGAAAATCAACCGTCTCTGACCGCTTTCGGACCAGGTACACCCCGGTTTGTTGCATTTGGCTTTCTCCTTCTTACAATTTCTAAACATATATTTATCTTTCCTTTTTCCTATAACAAGAGTATCATGGAAAGATTTACATTACATTGATGTGTGTGATGGATATGTATATGAGTTTTGTAGTTTAAATAATCGATGTAATTTGGAACGTACAAACTGTATACAAAATATTATACTATTGTCATAATACCTATTATGTTCACCTTTAGCTTTGAAGAGAAGTGCATTGACACTTTAGGCCCTTTTTCATTACAACCTGGGTAATTAAACTTGGTAGCAAGTTGTTGTCCCAAGAGGTTATCCTGTTTCAGGGCCTAGGTCTTGCAAACAGGTCTGAGCTACACCGAGGCAAGTTTCACGGTTCTTGATTTATATCCATTTCCCCATGGACCCCTTGGTTCCCACTGACTCAAGCGCACTGACCAGCTTGCTTTCAAATCTGGGACTGAGCTGGAACCAGCAGGAACCAGCAGGAACCAGGGCAGTGGGTTAGTAAGAAATTAGCAGCATTTTCAATGTTGCTCTCCATTGAATTACGACATTGAAGCAACCAGGCCTACAACTAACCAATTGGATCATTTTAGGCTAGTAGATGACAGTTAGATGTTATTTATTAGTGAATTAGTATATTCTCCACTCCCTTTATGGATACTGAACTATATTATTATGATTTGATCCAAGTAATCAAATACCAGGCTGTTTGGGCTTCAAAATACAGACAACAAATAAACATCTTTCAATAAAAATCCACTACCATTTTAAAAATCAATGCATTTTAAAAGAGAATGTCTTATCAGTTCATGGATATACATTACCACTTACCATGGGTAACACAGGGTGTTTAGCAAGTAAAGGTATTACTGCTCTGCTTAAAAGTCAATACTTACCAAATCATATTTTGAGAATGGTGACGTTTTGGAAGATTTAATAAGATTTATTAATTCCAGGAAACAATCGGGTCCACAGTTGTAAGAAAAGAAAGACACCATTGTTGTAGCAGCTTTAAGAAGTGGGCCTTCCACAAATTGAAGATGACAAAGTTATGTAACATAATCCCCCCTGAGAGACATTAGATGAAGTTGTCTGTCCAATTTTCCTTTTTGTTCTATCTCCACATATTCTGGCTCTTTCTGTCTTAGAAAAGGGGCTTTGCTAGGCAAACAAATGCACTTGAGACCTGTCTGCCTTGGATGGAACTGGGCTCTCTTAATAAGGAGGGGTGTGGTACCAAAGCCTTGCCAAAAAAGAGAAGTGGACAGGCCAAGATGCTGCTGTGGTAGCAGTTAATCTTCCTAAACTTCCTCTTTTACTTTTTAACTTGGTCTGGATCATGCACCAATTGACCGTACAATACATGCTCATTTTGATATTACATTTAATCTAGCAGTAACATACAGATCAGTAAATTCAATATTTATTGTGGCAGAAGTGGGTGAAATTAAGAAAATCATGGATGCCTTAAACTATGCCTAATATCACCATACCAGGTTCTTGCCAGTGCAAGGGCCCTCACAATAATGGATGGAAATTCAAAGGTGCCAGTATCCAGAGAGTACGTAAGAGAGTGCAAGTGAAAGGGGGAGCGATGTTCTCTTCTGGCAAGGAAGCAAGACAAGACTGGGCTCTGAGGCAGCCTCTGGCTACACTCAGCGTGCACCGACACTTTACCCTGTGCCTGTACGCACATTAGAGCACGCACGTGTGTGTTTGGGTAATGGTGAGTCTGTAGAACAAGTCTACATTTGTGCACGCACACACACACGCACGCACGCACACATAAATATTGATGTGTGTGTGTGTTTTTAATTTATTTTTTTTATTATGAGATTAATCATTCCCTAGCAAACAGGAAACTACAATAATAATAGAAAGTAGACACTGTCCATTCATGATTTGTGCAGTCCCAGCCGTGAGTCATACGCAACGGCGGGAGAGTAAAGAACAAATATCCCACTCGCTTGATGACCTCATTCTGAGTCACCTCCAATATAATCCAACATAACCTCACAGCGATGGTTGTGTGTCTGTGCGATGCGGGGAGGAGTGACAGAGATTATTAATTACACGCGTTTTACTACTCTTGCTGCACTCGCTTATCCGCAGTATTGCACAGCGGGGGGACGTGGGTTAATACAGAGGTCCAGCCCTAGAGAAACAGCACATCAGTCTTCACAGCAACAAAGCAGTTGCCTCAGGAAATTAATCAGTGAATTTGTGACACAAGCACACAAGCAGGGGACCAGGGAAATCTGACCCCTTTGCAGTTTCATGGATTACTGTATTTTCTCTTTTAGGAAACAGGGACACTATCACCAAATTAATA